>JAOVVO010000904.1:0-27460 GCA_028564675.1 Onchocerca lupi | reverse complement strand
TTATTATTATTATTATTATTATTATTATTATTATTATTATTATTATTATTATTATTATTATTATTATTATTATTATTATCTTATTTCCATTTCTTATACTAGCTGTTTCTTGCAAGAAAGTTTTGATCGACTTCAAATTACAAATTCAGTAATATAAAAAGTATCTATATTCATTTACAAGTTATTTGCGACGAAATACACTATAATCAATGTCAAATATGCTGTTATCATATCAAATGTTATCTATAACGAACATACTATTATTTAATAATCAAAACATATTGAAATAATGAAAAGTTAAATTTTTTAACCTGATTGACTAAAACAAAAGGTTGTCATGTTTACAAAGATTTCAATTCAATATATTTATTGAATGATCATAGGATCATTTAGGATTAAGCAGCCGTATCTTATAAATGAAACATTAAAAAGTAGTTTTACTAATGTCAGTCATGAAATCAATCGGTTAGAAATTTTCCACTAATTAAATTACTGGTAGAATTTTTGGAAAAAAATATGTGACATCCATTGCATTCTTGTTCTTCCAATGTTCCATTTAAAATTATATCGCAGCTGATATCTGGTATTTCTCTTTCTCAATTTTATTGTAAAAAACATGGAAATTGGTGGAGAAAAGTAGGAATGCAAATCAATTAAACTGAATAATTGTAATGAACAATTAATTCAATTATTCCATGAAAATTTTAAATTTATTGCAGAACAAACGTAATAAAATAATAGCTTTAAAGTTTTCGTTTCTTTTTTTCATTTAAATGCACAACCTTCATTTTCAAATAATTAATATGATTTTATAAATTTATCAAAATAAAGGAGACTTTCTAAATTTACCTTCTTCGACCTGCTACATTTGTTATTACTTACACTGATAGTAATAAAAATATTACTATCTCATCACTTATAATGAAAATATTTCTCTTATATTTTGATTAATTCTACCATTATTTGAAGTATCTTTGTTTGTTACATTTAAAATTACTTCATTCCCTCTATTTCTGGATATTCTACGAATATTTGTCATATTTAATTACATTTTATCATTTTGCTTAATAGTTAATTAATGCATTGAAATTTGAAATCATTTTTCAGTTTAAATTATACCTTATTTAGCTAATTTTGCTATCTTTGTTCATTATAACTGAACGTTGGCTTATTTTTTTGTGCTTAAATAACGATATTGTCGCCAAAATAATTAAAACATTAAAGTAATTAAAATACTATCACCTTACTATCAAGAAATGCTGACAACTTCTTTCTGCAATAGATATATTCATTAAACTTTTAGCTCAAACTTTTTTCCCTGATTTATTAATGATGTAATTTTTATTGTTATTACTCTTCATCATTTATTTATTGATATTTTTTATTTATTAACTCCTATATTTTGCATTCATTTTTCAAAAACTGAAAGAAAAAAACATTCGTTTTTCCCGGTTTTAAATTTATGTCATTTTATTTCTACTCTTTTTTGCATTTATTCAGTGGGAAACTATCGTAATTTTCTCTTCTTTTTTATCTTCATTAATCTTTTATCATCTGTCTCTTTTTAGTTTTTATCAAAAAAACTGACTTATTATCATTAATTTATCGCGCTATTAAAGTAATTCAATAGAAACTCCATGAAAATTTGTTCCTTTTTCTCGGGTCTCTATAAATTGTATTTATTTTGACCCTTTTATTAACTGTTGTTTAAATTTTTCTCATAATTTTGTTCCAAAAAGCTTATTAGCACTCATTTTTAAGATTTTTTTTCCAAATAGATATCAATAATTTGCTCATAAAATTATGATAATAAATAATTAGCTGAATTTTTCCGGAAAATTGGTAACATTTGAAGATGACAAAAAAATATGGCAAATGAAGGTTTACTATAATTAAACTTTTTCGAAAAACAAAAAAAAAAAATGCTATTGATAATATTTTATCATATGTAAATGATATATGAACCACTTATCGACAAAAAGCTTTTTTTTTTGATGTAGTGTATCCTTTCATTATTATTATTCATTTAAATTAATCCAGTTGAAAAATAATTCAAAAAATGGCATAGTTTTTTTAATTCGTTTAAATATATAAATGCAATAATGAATTTGTTATTGGGCTATTTTAGGATAAATTTCAATCCATTTTACATCTTTTACCGCTAACTTTTATGACCGCATTTTAAGATGGTCGTAAATAGCATGAAGAAAGTTTTATTGAACTTTAACTTTCTTTTTTCTTTTTTTCATGTGAACAAGAATTTATTTCGTGAGTCATTTGTTTTGAATGTATTATAATTTTGTTTGTCTGCAAAATGATACCAGATTAACATGTATATGTATTTATTCTAATTATTTTTATCATTTTCAATCTTTTTTGATTTCAGTAGGATGTTTAATAGTCAAATTACAAATTAATTCTCATTTATGCATTTTTTTAATCGATTGTTGTCCAAAAAGATGAAAAAAAAAAAATAGAGAAAGATAAAATTGTTTTCAGTGAAAGTTTACGATTTAATTGTGGTTGCAGTTCTGTAAAATTGATGCATGCCAGGAAATATTTCAAAAATTAATGTAAAAAATATTTCAAGACAAGCAATTAGCACAGACAAATTATTATTCCTTGTTGGTGGTTCATTGACAGAGAGATGATTGCGATAATTTCAAATTATTGTAGAAACTTGAAAAAAAAAATTATCATTTCTGCTATAAAATTAAAATATAACAATTAAGTCTTTCTTCTTTTTTTTTTTAAGTAATGTTTGGAACCAGTATACTATAAAAAAAATTGGCGCTGAACTTTCATACTACATTATTTGAAAATATTTTCATAAACAAGATGATTATCCTAAGCATTTCGAATCTCAATTAACAAGTGAAGAAAATTTACAATTAAAATATTTTCATTTCGACTAATGCTTGAAGATAATATTTTCAATCAATTTGCAAGAACTTCCATACATTGTTTCCAACAGAAATTTTATTTAATATTCACTAATTAATTAAGAGATTTAGCATAGTTAGGTTTTCAGTTCTGAAATATAATTAAATAAGGAGGTATTTAAGTTCCTAAAAGTTATCATCATCAAATCAACTTATATTTCTGCTAATTAAGGACTTTTGGAAATAATTTCCTTCTAAGGCAAAAAAAAGATTGTTTAGCAGATAAAAGCTTCGCCATAAACTTTATGAAAATTGCGTTTTCTTGACTTTTTTTAATTCGAATTTTCATGAACTTCATGAAAACTCCAATTTCCATTATTTTATTATTCCAATTATTGTCCTATTCTTTATTAATAGTTCTTTCTCAAAAAAAGGAAAACTTCCATCAATTAATCAAAATTTTTATATGGGATTGTTATTTTTCATTTAAATTAAGATAAAAGTGTTTCTTGATGTATTTATTCATCTATTTCAAATTATATGTATTTCAGTACTAAATTAAAATATTTCAGATGATTTGAAGTGTTAAAAAAATATTGTGAAATTATATTTCGCGATGGTAATGCCATTTTTCATACTCTTATCAACCACTGGAACGAATTACAGTGTGATGAAGTTTAAAAAGAAAAGGTCTATCAAACACATTGTTACCATATCAGTTGTTATCAGTATACTAATTGCATTGATTATCGTTACCGGCATTATGTTAGCATTCGATTTGCCACCAAAGAATCAAAAATTTACTCACAAAGATAACTTATCACAAGAAAAAGGTCTGCTGATAATGCTTTTTTTTTCCATTCATTCATTAATATAAAATACGTTGTATTTTCATAAATTCTTCCTAATTTATAAGACAAATAACTAGGAATCGTATTATTGATAAGGTTTCAGTTAGGAATAAGCACTGATAAGAAATGTTAGTAGATTACTTCACATTATTGTCTTGCATTTAAAGTCCATCAGTTGATAAAAAAAAAGAAAAAAGGGAAAAAAATTTTTTTAAAATCATTCCATAAAGCTGCTTTCTTTCCTTTTTCTCTGTTTATTATTTTATGATCATTGGAAAGATTTATTAATCAATTGATAATTTACAATTGCTATTAGTATTAGAATATTTTTTTTCCAGAAAACTGGAAACGTAAAGTGCATGCTGTTTTTGCAGTAAATTTAATTGGTCCAAAAGATATGCGACGTGGACGATCAATCGAAAATATCAAAGTAAAGCAATTTATATTAAGTTAAAATTAATTTCAAAATACAATGATAATGGTAGGCATACACATTGATACTTTTTTACACGAATTTCTATTATAATCACATGATAGAAATTTTTATCACTAACATTTAATAAATATCAATGTTGTAATATACACGATGAAAATCCTTTTAACAAATGCGTATGATAAATATCTTTATCAGATTCATATAAACAGTATCCGTATCAAAATCATAGAGTGCTTATCATATTGATATGATTGATATCTTTATCACATTAGAATGAATTTATAAAATTGATTATTCAAGTTATAACATCATTTCATGTTAAAAATCTTTGCCTTGGAATTGCTCTTCACAACAAATTTATGCACACTCTAATTATAGACTTGAAGATCAGTTTAATATCATGATAATCTTATCACTTAGCTTCATTTCATCTATTATACAATCCATTATACGACATTGCTCTAAAATTGTCTCTTATTTTTTTATTTTCTTATAAATTTTTGGCCAATATTTTTTTTTCTGATAATAAAACGTGAATTAAATGAACAAAAGAGAATTTTACCTGACATTGACCTTGAGAAAAATTTTACATTTGGGTGTGGAAACTAATTAGAAATTTTCATTAATGGAATGAAATTGACATATTATTTATCATTATTTATTAGCGCAACTGTGCAAATAACATCGCGAAACTTCCGTTTTTCTTTTTTTTACTTATCAGAAATGAATGATTGGTATCAAGCATGCTATATACCAATAAACCGGAAATAAACCGGATATTATCAAACAAACCAGAAAGTAATATTTTATCTGCGCTAGCAGAAATGAATTTTTTTCGATGGAACAAGAAAAAAAGTATGATGGAATTTTTGAGCAAAAATCGTTATTTTCGTATATCTTTCGCAAAAATGAAAATTTTTGAGAATTTCTCAAAAAAAAAAAAAAAAAAAAAATTTTATAAAATATTATTGTTTAATTTTTCGTTGAACACAACTAGAAAATTTGTTTTAAAAATTAGCTGATTCTTGTTTTTTTTTTTACTTTTTTATTTTTTGTAGGATTTATGAAATATCTGAACCAGTATTTTAATTCTTTCACCTTTTAATAAATTCATTTTTTGACTAAATTTTGAAAATTTTACAAAATAAATTTTTCAAAATTTCTAAAAAATTTTAGACATGAAAAAATTTTTTTGAAGTCCAAAATTTGAATTATTTTAGCGCACTATTATAGTTTGGAAGAATATTTTATACAAAAGAAAGTTTTTTTTACTAATTGGGATTTTTGACTTTTAAACTTAGTTTTTGTTGAAAAATTTCATGAAGTTTCAATGGAAATATAATTGTTCAATACCGCAAAAGTATGACAATTAATTGGGTTTAATAGAATTGAATTCTTCTTGAGTTATTAATTTCATACAATTCTAGGTACTATTTAAAATTTTAATTAACATAAGTGCATAAATAGAGAATTTCCAAAAATTTTAAACACGAAATTATTGGTAATAAATTTCAAAGGTTAAGCAAATCGGTAAGTCAAGATTGTTAAGTAAATTAGATTTTGCGAAGATTGTTCAGCGCATTTTTTACTTTTGAAACGTCTACCATCAACATCATTCAATTTTGCCACGTAAAAATGTATTAGAAATTAGCGTAAATTACACGTAAAGCCGTATTAGATACTAGCGTGAATTAACACGTACAAAAGCAATTTTCACTTTTTTTGCTTTCTACACTTATTTCATTCTGTGCTTTGGTTCAGGTCAATTATAGAGATATGGATTCTTTCGTTTTTTAAAATGTAATTTAAAATTTCAAAATATAGGTTAACATAGATATTTTCAATGAAGCATAAAAAAAGTCACATTTGGTAATCAGAGATTACGTTAATAATGATAATTTTTTTTCTTTCTTTTCTTTCTATTACTTTTTTCATTTTTCACCTTGCAAAATATATTTCATTCGTTATGCGTAATATTTGAAAGAAAAAAAAAACAGAAAATTCGTTATACACATTTTATGGCACAGAAATTGGAGCGTAGAAATTGAAAATAGAATATTCTGAAAAGAAAGAATGATTTCGAATTCATTTAAATTTTTTACCACATGAACTGACATTATAAAAGTCGGAAATTAAAAATTTTAAAAGAAATAATTCAGAATTTATTTGAATTCTGCAAGAAATTGGAATATTTTGAAAGGAAAAGTGATTCAAATTTTAGTTAAATTTTGAAATATATGAATTGGCAGTATAAAATCGGAGATAAAAAATTTTCAAAGAAATGATTCCGAATTTATTCAAAATTTCATAAGAAATAGAACATTTTGGGAGAAAACATGATTCAGATTCAACTTCAAAGTATTTTCATAAACACTAAAACTACCCCAAATTCACTAAACCAAATATTTATATGTTTGAGGTTCTTGGGTTTTTTGTTGTGAGGAGATGTCTTATTGTTTATTTTTTTTCCTTTTTTTGTATGGAAATATTTTTTGTTTGTTTATAGTATGTAGTGATGGTGAGAAAATGTATGAAAAAAATTTTAAAAGGAATATTTTAGAACTTATTTAAATTTTATATAAAATAGAACATCCGGGAAGAAAATATAATTCAGATTTCAAGTAATCACATAAATTGAAAACACAAAATTGAAATTGATTACTAATAGCAAATTGTTCCTTCAATTTGATAAAATATATACAATGTGTGATAAATAATTCGTTTGTCAATACAGTCGCTAAAATGATTGCTTGAATTATTTCCTTGAAAAGTTAAAGGTTTCAACTTTTCTTGCTAGATTATAATTTGGTAAAATTTTAATTTTATAAGATCATGGAGTAACGCTGCTATATTAGCTTTATTTTTAAGTAATCACTGGAAAAATTCTATCTTTAGAATTTAAAATTTTAAAATTTGAGAATCAAATGAGATTAACAAAGTGCATAGCATATACTATGGAAAATCCAAAAATCTCTTCAAACTCTTTATCATATCAAAAAAAAGAGCTATATATATGTTTTATTAATTTGTAATTAAAAATATGTTTTTTTCTTTCAAAAGGTATTTCACAATAATATTAAACTTTCTTAGCGCCAACTTATCAGATATTTTAAGAATTCAGTCAATTTGTTATATTATCAAGTTATATTTTTATAAAATCATTTTTTATCAAGAATTATTTTTTTTTGCAAATTAAAAAAATTATTTTCAATGATTTTAATGGTCGGAATTCTTCAAAAACTTTTAGCAAAAAGCAATTTTTCAGGAAACTAGTTTTTGATAGTCATATTAAGTGAAATTTTTTTTTACGTTACTACCAGATAAAAGAAAAAAGAAAGAAAATTGCATAAATGACGAAAAATTTTGAATAAAATGTCATACTACTGGAATTTTTCTGACTTAATTTGATAATGAGTCAGTCGAAAATTTGAGATATTTTAAAGAATAACAAGATTATTCATGATCGTACTAAAATATAAATATAATTAGAGCCAATTAAATTTAAAATATATCTAGTGAAAAAAAATTTAGGAAATACTTAATTGAACTGTACTTTATTAGAAAAAAAAAATTAAAAACTTTGTTAGCAAAAACTTTATTGGAAAATAGCGAAATTTAAAATTTGTTGAAATATATGTAATCTATTGAATAACAAAATTCAAATTTGAACTTGAAATTTGAAATGAAAATAATTTAAATAACAAGTATGAAACATCATAGCCTTAATGCCAGCCTTTTTTTACTTATTTGCAGTGAAATATCTGAATTAATTAAACGAGTGAGGAAATTTTTTTTACGAAAACTGGGCATTAAAAAACTTCCGAAAAAAATTAATTGAATGAATGAAATTTCCAATTTTTTACTTTATAATATTCATAAATATTTAAAATCAATTTTTTTTGAATTTTTTTTATTTTTTGTTCTGTTTTTGAGTAATTCAGGGAAATTTTGTCCAATTCTTTTAGTCAGATTAAGGTTATTATTGCATAAATTGTCAAAACGTGATGACTGTTCATCATTTTCATTTCCATTAAAAATTGATTGATAGTACTAATTTTCTATTTCTACTTCAATGATGAACAAGAGAACAGTTTATCGTGTACTGAATCGTTCGATATCAATCAATCAATATATCGATCAATTAAAATCAATAAATGATGAAGCAACTTCCTTTATGTAATTTATGTTGACAAAGTAGTCTTCTGAACAGTGCCAGGATAATCATTAATAATTACTTGCTAAAATAATTATCAATACTTATTTTTGATTCTGGGCAAAGTTAATTGTTAAAATTGGTCGATGAACAGAGTGAATTACATTAAATGATGTTTTAATCAAAAATTTGAAAATTAATAAATTAAAATTTTTATTTTTCTATTAGTTTCAATTAAATTTAAATTATAATGAAAATTCTATTCAATGAAATTTTTTATCGAATAAATAATTCAATTAATTATAATTTCTTTACGTATAACTTTTTGAAGGAAATTGATCGATTTTATGTTTCAGAGCTATACATTACAAGTAATTCGTTCGCTGCTCTTCAATTACTACGGTAGTGATGCTCAATTTGTAATCCAATCTTATTCGGTTCCCGGGAAGACGAGAATTAGTGATTTTTGCGATGCTGCATGCACAATGCGACACATTGATCAGATTGATCAAGAAGCAACTTTCATCGCCGAAAATCCCAATCAAACAGAGTTCGTTCTTGTTGCTCTTTCCTTTTTCTTCAAAATTTCGCAACTCTTATTATTAGCAGTTATTGCTTCAAATAAAATTAAATAAACCAATAAGTAAGACTTCGAATAAATCAATCTTCCTTCTTCTATTTTTAGCTGAATTTTTATGTCGTTTGATTTGAAAGAAATAGAAGATGATATTAATTTTATCTAGCTGTCGCAAACATTGATTAGATGATAAGTGAACATTTTCAGTTTCAATTATCCACAATCCTTGTCAATAAAATTTATGTATACAAATTGATATTTGCTTCAGTTCATTGCCTTAAAATATTATCTGTCGTATCGCTATTTATCATTATTATCATATTTGCAGCTATTTTTGATATAATTTTAAATTTACTTCTTATTTTTTTTAGATTGAAATATGAATTTATCAAATTATTAAAATTGAACAACAAAAGAAAGAAAAGACAAAATTTAATTAGCTAAAAAGGAAAATTTTTTTAAATTAGATTCGATATAATAATTTAAAACAATGAATCACTTCATAATCCCATATAAAATCTTTCTTCGATTTTTTGCTTTCTCTTTTTCTCTTCTTTTCATTTTTAGGAAATTAAAAAAAAAATATCTCGTCCTAATTACCTACATTTTTAAAATGCTCTTAAACACTGCATTTTTTTTTCACAGCACTTTTTTATGCAATTTCCTTAAAGTCTAATTTGTTTTTTTTTTTTGGAATGATTTCTAAACATTTACTGATCTTATATATAGAAAAGAATCTACGGTAGTCTAGTTATGCTAATTTAATTCGATTTTTCGATCAGTTCAGTAATACCTGTTTTTCTTTTTTCATAATTAGTCCCTTTCATTGCTAGAAATATTTGCTTAAAAGCAACCATAATTTCTAATTTTTAAAGAAATAATAGCAAAAATATATTATTGAATTGAATATTTAGAATCATAATTGGAAAATGTGCAAATTTAATTCCACATTTTTTCATGATATTTTTGAATAGTTATATTTAGTATCAAATTTGAAAAATGTAAAATTTGATTCCCAGTTTTCTTACGTTTTCTTATAGTACTTTTTAAAATTATATTAAACATTTTAAATTATAATTTTTTTTGTTAAATTACAGCGCTGTTTGGCAATATTATCACTATAGTCTTGGAAAAAAACCAAGTATTTATATTCTATTTGTTGCCGATCGTGCTTCCTATAAGTATGATTTATATGTTCATAAAATTAAAATACAATGACTGATCAAATGAAATCAAAAATCAATTTTTGTTTAAAACAAAGCAAATTATTGGTGCAAAAAACGAAAAAAAGATTTTAAATCTAAAATTTAGAAAAAAAAAATAGAAAAAATGTAATGTGAATAGGTGGATAGTTAAATTTAGAACCAATCAAAACTTCTCCATTCTAAATCAACGAAATCACAGGTTGCATTCCACAAAGATTTGTTTGAAAAATTGGAATTAAATAAGAAATAGGATATATTGATGATTGAACTTGAAATCTTCATGAGCTTTATCATTCTGAATCTTTCTTTCTAGAAATGATGCGATGTTCGAGAAGGATATGGAAAATTCAAGTAAAGTTTTGGAAGAGACAAGACTTATTGATAAGACCGAGACAGTATTAATTGGTGATGTTGATGCAGCTCAATACTTCATGTATGATAGTATTATCAGTAATGGAAGAAGTGCTTCTGAAATAGCTAATTTAATTAATGACAGACTGAGTTAGTTACGGTGATTTCTTCATTTATATTTTCAATGATCGCATTATTGGTCGTCAATTCGATGAAAGCCTTATTTTCTTGTTTATTCGGTATTTGCTGATGTATTCAAATTTTTTAATTAAAAATTACGCAAATATTTAGTAAGAAAAGTAACAATTTTTTTTTAAAATTATGATACAAATATTTCATTTTTTTATCTTACTTGATTACATTTCTAATTTTTAATTGATTGCATTATTAATAAATCACTGATGGCTTAATGATCATTAACATTTCCACATCGGAATAAAATAAAGTCATTCAAGTAAATAATCATTTATTTTTTATGAATCAACAAAAAAAAAGCAAAGAAAACTTTTTTCGAACTTTTTTTTTTTTCAGCTTCTTACTATAAAAATGGCGATGAATTAGATACAGTTACAACTGATTCATCACATTTCATCATACCATCTATTACCGAAGAGATTACTTTAATGTCAATTACCGATGAAAAAGAGGAAGAAGTAAATACTGTTCAATTTCATTTTGATAGAAAGTTAAAAATTAAATTCGAAATAAAAATTTCGAAAAATTCGAAAAAATAAACTTATAATCGATTTTTATTGATTAATTTTTTTTGTTTTATTTTGTAGGAAAGCAATAAAATTGAAATTCAAAAGATACCATCAGAAGAATTTGCTGAATTAAGTACCGTATTTGATCATGATACAGGTAGATTAATTTATTGGTTCTTGCCATTCATATCATTAATTATTGTATACTTTTTTATTTATTAAAAGTAGTTGTATAACATATTTTATTGAATAATGATAATGCAAAACATAGGGTATTTTATTTGAAATCACATTCATGAATTTATGCTAAATTATTACTTTACATTATGTGACGATCTCACGTGTAACGCATTGAAAGTTTATTTTAATCAAAAAGAATTGAATTTTTTCTTTTTTTTTTTGATATAGATACTGATAGATAGAATCATTGTTACTGTAAAAGTTTAAAATTCGTTTTAGGAACGAAAAAACAAGCAACTAAAATTTCTTCTACTTCATCCACCACAAAATCTAATGAAGCGTAAGTTATTGGATCGTTTTAGCTATCATTAGATCTTCTTTGTACAATATGAAATACTGATAAGATTTTACAGTAATATTTTGATGATTTGTGAGATTTCTAAATTTTTATAATGATTATTGAAGATTTTTTTTTTAGAGTTGAAAATGAGTCATCATCGATTAAAGGTATTACGCAAACATCATTTGATAATAATGATTCACGTAATAATTCTGATCAAAGAATGGAATTAGGAAATGAGGAAGAGGATTTCATCATTGAAAGGAAGAATATGTTTATCAGATTACCCACTGTAAATGATACTGATAGTGATATTCTGAATGATCGTCACCATGTTAACACAGAAACAACATTCATTTTACCATTCCAATGGACCGGAAAAAATGATAGCTTTGAAAAAATGCACAAATCAATGAATACATCAACACAACTTAATCCTCCTCCAACAGATCAAATTGATGATGAAATAGCAGGCATCAGAAGTAGTGAGCATTCTGAAGGAAAACATGATATACAGAGTGAAAAATCAAGATCACAAGAAAATGCCACCAATACAGATTCTTTTGCGGCACATATCGTAGTGTCACCTAAATTTCAAACAAATGATACAGTGCAAAAATCACAAATCAGCGAAATATTGGATAACTTGTCTAATAATGTAAGTAGCACAATGATAATTACATCAGTGATAGATGATGATGAGACGACAGTTGACGCTGAAGCGGTAATGTCATGGGAAATGGATAAAAACGTTTCAATTGCCACAGATTTTCTGGAGAAAAAGATAGCAAAATATAAAAAATTAACGAATTCAGAACAATCAAGTATCATTCCAGAACTAGATATCAATGATTTTGCCTATTCCTTAGAGGATTTAATTCCTACATCAACTTCAACAAATCTTGATAACCTTATCAATTTCCGGAAAAATTTTGCTCTACTTCTCTCGGATAAGAATAACGGATCGATGAAAAAAAACGACGAATTGGATTCATCATTTGCTCAAACAAATGACGAAGAAATTTTTGAAACGAAAGAAAATGAAACGGAATTGAAAGAAAGCACAATTTCTGAATCAATGCAAAGAATCTCAACCTCCAGAAACGACTATTTTTCGAACAAAAAAATTAAAAATAATCATCGTTCATCGCATATTTTAAATTTAACAGAGACTGAAAGCAGCATAACACCAATGGATAATGAAACATCAATTTTTGAAGTATCTGAGATTATTTCGAAAGATTTATCGGATGCCAGTAATTCAAAAACAACGATGAATCCTGATGTTTTAGAAACACTCCAAAACGACATGCTTTCTAATTCTAGCGATGAAAACATGGGACGATTTGCCTTAGAAAAAAACAATTCATTTTCTACTACCGATTTATCAGCAATCTTAACAAAAAGCTCTCCCGATTTATCAGAAACATTAACTGGAACTTCCTTATCAACAAGTGATAAAGAATTGCTGATGACAACAGGCAAACCTTGGTTAATAGATAATTTGCAGCAATCATTTAGTACTTCAAATGATTTGCAAATATCAAGCTCATCACAGACAGCAGATAGTCTTCTTGAAGATTCTGAACTATCAACATTTCATACAACGATGTCATCAGATGATGCCATTGATGTTGTTGGATTAATCTCAGATACAAATCAAAAATTGATCAGTGATAGCGGATCGTCGAATGTGCCATCTGCAACTTTAATCACTTCAAGTAGAATTGATGAAATCATTACTGGCGATAGTTTCACAATTAAATCACAAACACTTCTTAATCACGAAATTTCTGATTCATTCGATCAATCAACCGAAAGTTCGAATTTAAATTTGGAAAATTCCATTAAATTTGCTGAAACTTCTATGATCAAACCTGAGAATGCAGTTGAGGAAGTAAAAGAAATTGATAATATTACAACAATTACGGATTCCGAAGCCAAAACTACAACTTCAACCGTAATACCAATGGCCGTTTTCAACATAACAATACCATCATCATTATTTGATCCTAAATTTTTAAGAGTTATTAATCGAACAAACAAAGATTACAATTATCTACTCATGGATGAAGTAAATTATTCGGAAGACAATGAAGAGGATTTATCAAAAAGTGATTTCAATGTTGATGACGAAGCTACTATCCTGGATGATGCAAATGAAACAAACAATGATTTATATTCAGATCATGATAATTTCTTATCAGTAACAGATGATACAACATTGGAGTACAAGTTTAACTTGGCAAATTTAGCACTGACAAATATGCATGAAATGAATTTTCAACCAAAAATAGAAGCTAAGCCAATTTTTAATGGATTCACACAAGCCAATATTGTCGTTAATCAGGATCGAAACATTGAAGATCGTCATCGTATCATATCATCAAAAGACAACGCTTCATTACTAATTTTGACAAAAGGTGCAATACCAATTAGCCCGCTAGATAAGACACAAATTTCTATGTTATCACAAGATTTTGCAGAATTCAAGATAAAAACTGATGATACGATCTCAGATAATCAGGAAAGTACCACAGATAAGAGTAAAACAGATGTTACTGTATCACAAATAATAGATCCGATAAAATTTGACTTAACTACCGGAATACTGGATGAAAGTTTCAGTACTCAGATATCTGCAAAACATGAGGCCATCGCGATATCAGATGCTGAAAATCAAAGGAAAATTTTATCTTTGAAGCATATTTCTACGACATCAATTCCTGAAGTTGAAGAAATCAATAGGAATCACAAGAAGATTACCCATCAAACATCAACGAAGGATTCAGATTCACAATCTGAAACAGACGTAATTGCCACTGGTAGCAGTACAAATGACGAATCATTAAGTATCGCAAGAGTAAATAATAATAATATTGCTAATACTACAAACAATACTGATAAAGTATCGCAGTTTTTATCAACAGAAGTTAAAAATTCATCTTCCCGACAAAAATCCATCAACGAATTTTTGACATGGAAATGATATTATTTCAGTTGATAATACTATCGTAAATGACAATCATGATGATGTTTCTTTAACTGATCATACACTCGACAGCATATCTTCATTAATCTTCCAGGATTAGTTTGATTGAGCATTTTCTTAGTAATGATGAAAATTGCCAGCCATCTTCAGGAACTTTTACAAATAGGAACTTTTCATCTGACAAGAATATTATTGATGACAGAGAAAAAAAGTGCCAAAAAAAAACGATAATATCCTATTTTTTCTACATGAGGAATTGATTAATTGATAATCGATCGATCAATAATCTGGATACGATATACAGGCAAAGAACATTTCTTTTATTTAATGTTTCGAATGATTCGCCTACTTTTGTTAGATTGTAATGGTAAAAAAAAATTTGTAATCAATCAACAATTTCTCTTCTCAGGTTATCAAGTTTAAATTTTAATATGCGAAATCTTGAAATATTTGTTATTTCCAATGTAAATGTACTGATTATGTTAGAGTAATAAAATTTGTCATTTAAATTACTATCGATGCATTGTATACATTAAAAAACGATTTCAAAAATTTTTTTTTTAATTAAGAATTAAATCAATAAACAAACTGTGCATAAGATATTAATTGCGTTAGATAATTCCAGTCAATCTTTAAAAATTTTATTGACAAAGATGAATTTTCCACTAAATTGTTACTCTTATAAAAATTCTGCTCTATTACATTTTATAAATTAATTATTTAATTTTATTATAGTTTTGCTTACCATAATTACGTTTACTACATGAATTTTGCATTTTTCATGAAATTCATTATTTGCATGTAGATAATTTTTTAATTTTATGCTAAATTTTTGTATTATCGAATGATACAGTACTTTAATCATAAATAATTTTCGCTAAAATAATTTTATGCCTTTTCTTGGAATTAATTATCTCAATGCAACAATATTTACATTTTACTTGAAATTAAAAGATTAAAATTCAAAATCTAAAAGAAATATCAATACATTAGAATGTCTTACTACAAAAAAAAAGAGGAAACATAGTTTAAGTAATTGTTAAGGGAATTAATTTTTTTTAAGCATCAAGTATTACGGTATTATATTGTTTAATAGTGCCATAATTATTCTTAGTTTTCTATTTTAGTAGAAATTGAATTTTATAATTAATTTTGTCATTATTAGGCACTTTAATATAATCATTTTTAGTATTCTATTATAAAATTAATTAGGTTCAGGGAATTTAGGTTGATTGGAAACATGGCACACACATTTATAGTTTATTTTTATAATAGAATCATTTAAAACTTACTATGTCATCATTCTATAATGTAACCTGTATTTTAATCCGTTCAATTCATATTGATGTACGTTTTCATGAATGTATTTAGTAATTTGCACATATTTCGTTCATTTTTATTTTTTTTTTGCATTTTTGAAATTAAGAGATTGAAATCATTTATGGTGTTTTTAATTAAAATTGTGAATTTTTCTTTTTTTTTTGAATTTTAATTTTTTTTTTTTGAAAGTTTCGTTATTTCTGGTTCGCGTTTATTCGATATCTAAATGCTTCAGTTTTTTCTTTTTTTTTTTTATTAATTCTCCTGTTTTTTTTTTTCAAATTTTTCTAGGAAAATTCCTAAATTTCAGTATCATCCAATTGTGCTGCATTTCATCAGTAACGTTTTCTATCATTATTTACAATTAAGTTTACTCAGATTCCTTGCAAAGTACAATTAGAGTTGTTTAAATTCCTTTTTTTAAGTCCTTGCAAAGTTTTTTTGTCTAGAGTGAGAAGTGAAGTACTGTAACTTCGAATCATTTGATTATTTCTAATTCAAATATAGCAGCAGATGAGCAAATAGTGGATAAAATTATTAATTTTATGCGGTACTAAATTAATATATTCAAAAATCGAACAATACGTCTTTAAAACTAATGCGAGAAAAAAAATCCATTTTAATTTTACTAAATTTTGGAATGCGAGGTTTTTGAATCGCCAAAAATTATCATTGGTATCAAATATCATTCGATGAACAACAGTCTTAATACCCGATTCAAATTTTACGGTATTACAGTTCATGAGGATATATTTTTTATGATCTTAAAAACCTTACTGACTATTACAAGAAATAAAATTCTTCTGAAAGAGATAAAAATCAATTTCTATTATTTTTATAAGAACCGATAACATATTATTGATTTCTTATCGATTTAATTGATTGAATTGTTTACTTTCAAATCGGGACAGAACTGATGTTAAATTAGGATATTGAATAGAAAAATCGATCAAAAAGGAAAAAATTTTTCGATAGAAAAAATGATAAAAATTCAAATTATCCGAAAATATTCATTTTTTCACTAAATTGAATTTTATTAATTATATTAAAAATTATTTTTAGTTGAAAAATTCGTATAAAAATGAGTGAAATGTGTAATTTGTAAATGTGTTTGTAAATTGTATGGATGTATCATATCCTAATAAAACATATGAAAATGCTATCCATTTGATCTGGAAATATAAATAAACAAAAATAGCAAAAATAAAACAAAATCGGTTCCATAATCGACTTTACTTTAAATCGATTTTAATTTTGCATTAGGTTTTATAAATTAATTTTACTTAATGTTTCAAATAAATGAAAAAATACGAAATAAATAAAATTATATTTTAATTGCACTAATTGAAAAAGGAAGAAATTTTGAAATCATTTTCAAAAATTTTTGTGAAATAAACGAACAGGAATGGCTTTATGTGACGTCAATAATGACATCGTGTCCATTCATTTGTCCACAATTTTAAAATTAAATAGAGGTCGACATGGGAATTTATTGCACGTCTGTTAAAATGAATTTCATTTTCATCAAATAAAATATTTCAAGAAAATGAAATGAAATTTGAAAAGAAATTCAAATGGATTGCATTTTATCTTTCATTTCGCTCACATCAAGGCAACGCTACCACTGTTTGCTTGTCGTACTAAATTTATTTGATGAAAAGGAAACAAGAAGACATTTAAAGAAACTTTGAACGGAAAATACGGATATTGTCATTAATGACATTTCGTTTGACAGAATCAGAACTTTCTCATCAAATCGTATCAATATCACTTAAAATTTTATCCAAACCTTATCATTCCAATGTCTCCAACGAACGGATATAGGTTTTCTCGAATTATTGGCAAGAATGATTTTGTGATGGATACATTTCACTGTTTATACATTCAGTTTCTCTTTTATCATCCGATCCTTTCCCATTGAAAAATTCCTTTTTTTTTTCTTTCTAATTTTTAATTTTTTTTTTTTGATCTAATTCATTGTACTTGCTAATTTTATGACTAATAAATTCCTTTTCTTTATTTTTGATAACTGATCAAGTAAAAAAAAAAAAAAAAAAAAAAAACGTAAAAAACATGCTATGGATGAAATGAGCTCATTATTCGAATTTTTGGATAAAAATTTCAAAATAAGACTAGAAATTTATGTTTTGATAAAAAAAAAAAGTCAGTAATAAAAAAAATGAAGCAAAATTTTCCCTCATCCATTTTTTCCAATTAATTTGAAATGCGCTATCAATGATTATTTTGATGAATTAGTGAATTGTTATGTTTTCCAATATTTAAAGTTGTTAAAATAAGATCAAGCAGTGTTTATTAAAGCGAAATCCTCAGAAAAGTGACAATAAATTAATTGAAATATAAATATAAAACTGTAAATTTAAATGGAGAAGGCATTTAAACAAATAATATTGCAAGTAAATAGCACGCACTACGGTTCATAAGATGGACATCACTTAAAAATAATAAATACTGTTCTTATTTACTATTTTAAAGCAATCAATTTTCGGAAGCAATTTATTCGTAAATTTCAAAAAAAAAAAAAAAAAAGAAGTGGATAATAAAGTATGCAAAATATCCGGATAACATTTATCACAAATTTTCCTCAACGGAGACATTATTTTCATTGTAAATCACTCTATTATAAGAAGTCCTTTCAAAGATGAAATTAATGTTAAGTTTAACATGTGACTGCTGCTGCATAAACGACGACAATCACAATAATGACAATGTGATTAACTGATAATGATAATGATAATAAAAATGAATGTGATAAGATTAATTTATTGCTTCGCAATTTGAACAGTGAAAATGTTAGTAAATTCATGGATTAAATACACATAAGGGGGATGTGCTTCAATGCAAATCTTTTATTTGAAGCTTTTAAATACAAAATTCGTTTTGAAATGCCAGCTTCTATGGAACAAATATCTAAAAAAAAATAGTGTACATAAATTATTGAGAATGGAAGAGAAAAAAGCCGAACACTAGGAAATAATGTTTTCAAAGAAAAACATTTTCTCACTTATCAGTTGAAAGAGCAAAAATCTTTTTTCATTCTCAGTTTTATTAAAATGTTAATTCATATTAATGAGACAGCGAGAAAAAAAGAAAAGGACAGTTTGCTTATTCTAATAAAAGATTTTAATTTTTGTTAACTTCTCATGTCTCCAGCTATCACAATAAATTCGACAATAATAAATTTCTATGAGCGGTGTGATACAGATATAGTTGCACAATTTATTAAATTATGTACATTTGCAAGTAATTAAAATAATTAGCAAAATGTAATCCATTGGTATATCAAAAGTCATACTTAATTCAATATTGAATACTAATTTAGCCAAAATAAATTGCGAAAAGAGATAGCATGAACTAACAAACTATATCAGCATAAGAACGCAGAATTTATGAATTATCCAAATGAGTAGCAAGTAAAAAATTAAAATTTCTTTACTTAAAATTTAATAAAAAACAATGAAAAAATAATGAAAGGAATTTTGTGCAAAAGAAATTTGTCGAAGGTACATAAAACAAAACCGAAAAGTTATTTCATGTTTTTTAAAACGTACACCTATACAAAGGTAGCAAAGAGACTAGTCACCGACATGTTTATGTCAGTTCGAAAGCGTCTTTTTTCTCTTCCATTTCGTTTTTATTTTCTCACAAAATTTTTCAAAAACTAAATTATTAGCAACATCTGTAATATTAAAATTATCTTAAATCTCAATCGTTGGATGATGCTTCTTTCGTCATAAAAATTGCCTATAGTCATTTCCATGCAAGCATTTGGTAAATTTAGCAAGTGTAATCTGTTAGTACATCTGAAATTTTCCTAGAAACGAATGATGTGAAGCATGATTTATCAAAAAACGTCACATTTATTCCTTTCATAATGTATTCACTTTTTTTTTTTATTTCTAAAACAAATTTGTCTGAAAAATTCACATTTGTAAGATTTGGAATCTTTTCAAAAGCCTATAAGATTCAATTCAAAGGCCTATAGATTCTAATTTCTTTTGCTTCAATAGTTTTGAATAAATGAAAATGAAAACAGTTTCTCTCTTTTTTTTTTTCTAAAAAACTGTTCATTTTTTGGAAAAAAAAATTTGAAATACAATGTGTTTCATTCATTTTAAAATAAGGCATTCCTCAACAATTAATTAATGCCTATCACCAATTAACAACATAGGCGCTGAAATAATAATTTGTTTTTTTAAAACTTATTTTCTTAGCCAGATGCATAGTTCATATTGTCTACTTTTTGCGCATACAAAGAAGACATCCCAAATTTTCTAAATGAAATTAACAAAAATATTTCCATGATTATATTCTATCATTCTAAGATATATTTGTACAACTTATCATCAATGAATGTCACTACAATTTTCTTTCACTCCAAATTAATATCGAAAAGAGTTCAACGGAGATTCGCTAACTTTCAATATGAAAGTCGTAAATGATATGTTTAATCAATTTTATCCGTAAATGAGTTTCATGTAAATTTACATAAATAGAATCTTTATCGAATTCTTTTCTGGAACCTGCTTAATATCGGATACGGATGATGCATGAATACCGTCAAGCTACTTTAAGAAATTTTGTAATTCCATCTAACAAAAAAAGAAAAAAAAGAAAAAAGAGCTTATACACACACTGATATTCATTCCTGGGAGAAAAAAGAATTTCAAAATGAAAATTAAAGTTTCAAGTTTCTCAAGTTTAGCTTTTTTTTTCATTAGATGGCTTCCATTAATCATGTCGGTAAATCAAGTCTAGATAACAGAATGAAACCTGGTTCAAATAGTTAGTTAATTCCAGTTGTTGGCAGCTGCACATCAAATCAAAAGAAATCTTCATAAATCTTGTGAATACTTTTGGAAGAGGAAGCTCGGATTTTAAAGAACTTGAAAGCCATTTCGTGGATCTCATTGCAAAGTGTAAAGCAATAAAAAAAAACTTTTTTTTTTGATTTTATTTGTCTCAGTTTGTTTCTCAAATTTCTTCATTCAAAGAATGATTGCATTATTTTCGAGATTTTAGTGAAGGAGAAAATTCCAACTTATATACAATTACAAGCAGGTGTTTGAATCTAACTTCTTGCCACCATTCCGGAAGGCAATAGTTCTTCAGTCAAAAAAAAAAAAGAAAGGAAAAAAGGAAAGCATCGAAGGAAAGGATCTTTTATGCTATCGAATTAGTATCGTGGAAAGTGTTTTTAATTTTTTCTAAATAGAACAAACTTTTTTTTTTTTCAGTCTTTTCTAAATGAAATTTTCCGGAATTAGCAAATTCTTGATATGTTAAAAATGATGACAAGAATGTGAAAGATGTCATTTTTTCTCACTTTTGAAATTTAGAACTCTGTTAAAGCATTATTTGTTCATACAACAAAAACATAGAGTTTGGATAAAAGTTACCAATCAATTTTCCATAGGCTTGCGCTAATTTTTACCAAGCATTCTCAAATTAATTCATTTCTTCAGCTTGTTTTTGCTCTCATACACCTTTCTGTGAAAAAATCTCTAATCTACTTCCACTCTCATATTCAACATTTGTTTCTCATAATTTACAAATGAATTTCAAACTTAATGTTTAGCATTCCGCCTGCTATGCTCAGTTCATGTCATTCATAATAACAATCATCTGTGCGACAAATAGCATGCATTCATCGCACTAAAGGCATTTTTCACTCTGATAAATATTCTCAGCATGATTAAATGGCAGCTTAACGAATAACAAGTCTATCCCAAAATCGATATCTTTCTTTGTTTTCTTCTTTTCCATAACTACTTTGATAAGCTAAAAAAGGTTTCTTCCATTCTGTGATGAAAATAAACGACTGACTGCATAATTTCAAATTGATAAGATCATTGTAGAAAAAACTTATTGGTAATATCACAAAAACTTGTTTTATCATATATTTCGTATTTTTTTTTTTAAATGAATTATTCTGCTTAAGAAATTTTTTAATTAAAGAGATCTAATTTTAGTAACCGAGATTTACATAGTGATTTTATTCTTTTAAAGATACAAAATTTTTATTTTCAACTACAGAGCACGAATTCTCGACCAGTTTAACCAATATGAGCTTAACAGTTGAGAATTTTTTTTCCCTTCTATCCTTACATTCACACTTTGTTAATAATACTCATCGGAACTTGACATCATATTATTTTTCTTTACTCCTCATTTTGCAATTTTTTTAAAACTCATCAAATATCTTCACATAACATTTTGACATATGACAGAAATGCTCCTAGCTGAAGCGGTTTAGATTTAAAAATCACAGAACTTTGATTTCTTCTGATTTGTCAGATAGCTGCTTCAAATAACTTCAGCCCTAGTGCTGATTTTACTTTTGATGAACAAAAAACAGATTTTCTAAAACGTTTTGTGATCTCGCAACTTTCTTTATCTAATATAAAATGAATTGATAGATTTTGTTTTGGGAATCATAATATATCAATTAATTTATTATGGCAATATTCAAATTGGAGAACAACCTGGGTAAATTGCAATAAAAGTAACAAAGCAGCTCTAGAGAAAATAAGTCAATATTCCCTTGATGAAAGATAATTAAGATTGAAGACTAACTGAGCTTCGTTTATTTATATTTAGCTCTCAAGGTTTTGCATTAATAGGATATTATCAATGTTTTGACATTTTACTATATTTTTTATTTGAATTTAATTTGACGATTAAAATTATTCTCATAAACTTAATAGAAGAGGATCAAAAAAACTTAATTTATGCTATTTGCATGCCTTTAAATTTATGTTATCATAGATTTCTCTATTGGGCTAATAGAATTTTGATAACATGAATCAAAAAAGAAAAAGAAAAAATTAAAAGCTCCTAATCCTATGCAAAAACTAGATTAATAGCAGCATGAGATGTGACAAACCACAGTTTATTGCTAAATGACAAGTTAAAACAAGCTATTAGTTATATTGCATTGAATAGATTATTTAAAAAAAAAAAAAAAAAAAAATTAATGGAATTGAAAAATTAAGCAATTTACTGTGTGAATGAATGGAACTAACATTTCATTGTTTAGAGATGGAAAATCTAACAACAAATTATTAAATAGTACTCATAACTAGTTATTCAGAATCATCACATTTCGACAGCAAGTCCTATTCTTGGAAACAAATTTAAATAAGTGATGAGTAAATAGCAGACTATATTAATTCAATAGAAACGAAAAAAAAAACATTATAAGCACATTCGCACTACGACATTTTTTTTATATTTGGAAGTGTTTTCGTTTTTCTCATTTTTGAATCATAAATTAGTGCTCAAAAATTTATGAAATGTTATGAACATGCAATTGATTGTTATGAAATAACCGAAACAATGCATAAAAGTGCAACAAAATATTTCAACAATTTTTGCAAAAAATTAGCAAACATCATGTCAAGAATTCTTTTTTTGATTTGCACTGTTAGTTTGTGAATTGCACCTTTCAATTAAGTTTTGAAAGGATAGGATCTTCCATTGATACCTGATGCTTCTCCGCCTTGTTCCACCTATATAAGATTTACTGAATGCTTGATAAATCTTGAGTGCAATGAAAAAAAAAAGAAATTTAACTAGCAAGCAAATGAAAATAGAAACTCTGGCAATATGATTTTTAGATGAAGTTTGATTTTTTTTTTTTTTGCTAATCTATATTCAAATTTAAAAAACTGTTATAATTTTCAAGTAGTCATTATGAGCTTTTGTGAAAATTCATTACTTTACTTTTTTTATTCGCATGAAAGTTTTACATATAATCGAACTTTTTAGAGCCAACTTCCATCAATTATTTCTTCGTGCAGCCTTTTCATACTGATAAGGCGCTGTGAGTTGGGCGTTATCGAATGAACATATTTTAATTAAAAAAAAAAAAAAAAATTATTAAACTGAACGATTAAACAGCTTTCGGCTAAAAAACTTCATGAAAGAGATGATAGTAAATATAAATAGCAACACATTGTGATAAACAAAAAGCAGCGATAAATGATATACTCAAGCAGTCATTGATAAGTAAAGCAACAAAGTAAAAAAAAAAAATGAAAAAAATAAAGTAAACAACAACTACAACTTGTATTTCCAAATTAACAACATTATAAACTTAGTTTTTCTCTTTTCTTCCCTTCTTTTTCTTTCATTTTTCTCTCACTTACATATTAAGTCCTTCTTAATATCACAATGATTTTGATAGCTTAACTTATGGTCAGTAAATGTCAGAATCAGTCCCATTTTCCTAAAAAAATTCTTCATGTATTTTGATGACCATTGATATAATTTTTATTAGCAAAAGAAATTTCAAAGTCAATTTATCTACTTAATGAAGAATTTTTTTTTCTTTTTTCGACAAAATTTTATTGGATTTTGTATGGTTTCCAAGCAAACGAGAATGAAGAATAGCTACGGAAAATTACATTCAATGAGTAATAATTTATGTAATGAAATGGAATAAATTTTCGATATTACTTCTTCTCTGTGCTTATTATGGTGAGCTTTTTAATTAGCTAACGAAGCTAACGAAATTCTTGATGCTTTGTTGCTTGCATTGATATATGAAAAAATATCGTTAAAATTTTTGAAGGATCAATTTGAGGATTTGTTCCCTTCTTCATTTTTTGCACCATCTGCCATTCTATTTCAACTGTAATTGTCCTATACTGCTCTTCATCTATTTTAAAATTAAAAAAAAAAATCGAAGATATTCAAATAAAACCATAATATTTGCAAAACTACGAACATTAGGGCAAAAAAAAAAGCATCAGGTAGCAAAAAAGCTGTGTTTTCACGAAAGTTTTTCAATTCAAAAAGGTGATTAAAATTCGTCCTATTGAGGAAAATTTTTGAAAAATTTGATTTTTTCAAATGAAAAAATATAACAAAAACTTAATACATGTATATCAATTCGACTACTTGTTTGCTAGAAATTACGTAAAAAGAACCATGGAATAAATATGCATCGTTAGCGGAAAATATGGGAAGTAAAAAGGTGAATAAGGAATCAGAATTTTTGCCTATTCTTCTTCAACGCTGTCGTTTGAATATGAACTAAAGTTCGTAGTCAACATCACTTCTTTTAAATCTTTTCATTTTCTATTTTAACCACAAAATCTATGAAGAAAAACAAAAAAAAAAAAAAAGTGATGGGAAACAGACTTTGCTTTTTGTTTCTTTCAGATCACATTTGTCTGCTCTATCAAATAGCCTAGAATTTTATGTTAAAAAAGAAGAATGAAAAAAAAGGCTCGAATATTTCTGGCTTGCGGAAAATAATTGCCAAGCAACACAACTAAGTGCTAAAGTTCTAAGACTCTTCCGATTATCCTAGCAGCTGCTTTTTGCGCGATAAAAAATTATTCCATACCCATTCTAAATAGCATCAATATTTTTAAAATTGCCTCACCACTCGTTCCTAGGTTTATTATCGTTATCATCATACGGCTTCTGCTATAGGAGAAATTGTTATTATTATCATTTCGAAGGAACGTCAAGAAATTGTGCAACAACAAATGTACAAAGAAAAAAAAGAACTAAATCAACCAGATTACAATTACTGTTGCATATTATAAATGCAGCAAACTTCAACAATGCTTTAATGCTGAAAGTGTTGTTAGGTTCAATCAGAATATGCAAACAAAGTAGCAGAGCATCATGGAAGAAGAAAAATCGATGTATGCTTTAATATTCTCTTCAGAAAATAAAACTGAAAAAAAAAAAGAAAAAAAAAAAGGTAGAAAAGTTAGAAGAAGTAATTGTAATTTGTTTAAGATTTTTTCACCTGGCGTCATCAATTTCAAACCCGAAAATAAATTGCTCATTTTATACATGTGCTTTATCATGGTTCATGTGTTATTTCATTTAATAATAACCTTTTCCAAAATGGAGGAGTAGTTCTCTAGAACAAGAAGAACTTCGTCAGAAAATATTGCTGCTTCTTTCAAACAATTTTATCGATACTTCTTATTTATACCATTTTGATTTTCCATACTACATATTGTGTCTCAATTTCCGTTATTATTGAAAAAGTTCATTGTTCTTCCTTCGCATTTATTTCAATTTATTACGGCGCAAAATTCAAATTCTGCAGACGCAATGTAGACGATATTTGTCACTGAAAAATTTTCAAAAATTTTTTCCATTTCATATTGCAAACAAATGCCATATTATTTGCTGCTGCTTTTTTTTTTTTTTTTTTTTGAGAACAAAATGCTGAGAAATATGTATCAAATAATTAACAATGATGAAATAAATTGAAAAGGATGAAAATAGAACTAAAAGACTGGATTTTTGAACATCTAAGTTATTGGTAACCTCTCAATATGTGATGGTTTTTTGATGAAACTCTAGGCACTAACAATTTTATTGCTAACGTCTGAAACAGAATATCGAAGAAGGAAGAAGAGAAAAACTAAGATCAGGCAGTCGAAACTGAATCGCATGAAAAATATAGTAGAATATTAAAATGCATACACGATTTCGACAAATAAAAAATTTTAACTGAGGTTTTTCTAAAAGTAAAAAATTCATTCAGAATCTTTCATTCAGAATGTTCATTTGTAACTATTCTTTTATTGCATGTTTATTTGTATTTATGATCGTTTTTGTTCTTGCAGGTCAGAAGTAGAATACCACAATGTTTGTATTTCTATTCAATCAATCTTTCCAGTCATTCTTATTGTTTTCAATTATGTAGTAAATTGGACACAAAAATTTAAATTTTAGGAATGAACAGCTAGAGATTATAGATCACTGCTGAGAATGCATGGGAATTAAAAAGAATTCTTTAAAAATAAATTCGATGAATGTGTCATTCGAAGAAATTGAGGCAGAGTGAAAGAATTAAATGTATCTATCTGCCAGCATCAATCAGCTGACTTCAGAGAATTTCAAAAGAAGCTATTATTCTGATCAGTAATCACAAAGCCTGCTCCACTCTTCTTTTTACTCTCCAAATCTTTCCAACTCTTCTAAAAGTTCTCGTGAATATCGCTCTTCTGCAATTGAATCAATCCTCCCAAATAGGCAAAATAATAAGCCAGAATGAATGTTGAAATGGCTTCATTTTTTTTTTCCCCCTTTCAGTAAACAAACACTTTAGTGTGAAGATCATGAAGATGCAGAGGATTTGATAGACGACTAAGTCTACTACTACTAGAATGAAGAAGGCTTCAGTTAGGTTGCTACTGTTGCAAGTTTCTGGAAGAAAGAAATACATGGAATAAAAGCGGATGAATTGATGGATCTGTCTGCTTGATTAAAATCTATCAAATCATTAGGAAAGCTAAATTCGAAATTTTGGGAACGAATTCGACATTTTATTAGATGGATTGATTTGATAAATGCAATGACGAAGAATTACGTAATTTCTCTCACACTTCGCTCGTCAATAATATTTGTCAGTAGTGCTGCTGCTTATCGCTTAAAAAAAAAAAAAAAAAAAAAAAAAATAAATAAATTTGC
>JAOVVO010000903.1:0-27639 GCA_028564675.1 Onchocerca lupi | reverse complement strand
TTATTATTATTATTATTATTATTATTATTATTATTATTATTATTATTATTATTATTATTATTATTATTATTATTATTATTATATATTTTTAAACGAGCGAACGCAGTACCATTATGAATATGAAATGTTTTTGAATAAAGTGTGATGTAAACATGATATTTACATATCAAGTCTTATGTCAAAGATTTGAATAAATGAATAATTTTGTGAAGTCATTAAATGGCTTATTATATTGGAAATAATATTTTATGCGTGAAAAAATTCAATTCATTTAAAATAAATCATATTTTATAAACTTTTTTTATTTAGTTTAATAGCGTAAAAGATCAATAATTGCATATTTTTATTAATATAACGATGAAAAAAGTATTTTAATTAAATTTAAATTATATAAACGCAAATGTTATATTACATCGATAGTATAAAAACGACTAATTTTTTTTCTTTTTTTTGCATATTACTTTTCAATTAATCAAAATTATATTTAACAAAAAATTTGATTTCAAAAAAGAATAAGTGTTATTAAATGATCATAATAATGATCATAATCAAAACTAGACAATATATATATATATATATATTGATGAAAAACAAATAATGTTTTAATTGGCATAATAATATTACAATGAATAACAAAAAGAGAGAGAATAACAGAAAAATAAGAATAAAAATAATACTAAAAAGAAAAAAAGAAGAGAGAACCAGGCAAAAAATATGGAGCGATAGATTTTAGAAAATGAATTATATATTCAATTAATTGATAAAAATAATCATTCATTATAAATCATTGTGCATTATAATTTGCAATATTTTTTTTTAAACAAAAATTTTTGCATTTATTACAAAGATAAATATAAGTCAAATGAAACAACTTTACCCATATGAAATTGCATTAAAATATTATTGATTTCTATCTTCCGGCACAATGTTATTAATATCAGATTATTATTTATTTAATTTTACATTTACGAATTATTTTTCTTATCGCTTAAAATGGCATTTATTTTATGGGAAGCATTTTTTCTTTCAATTTATGATATGCTAAGTTGCACTTGGCCCACCTGGCTAGTCTAAATAAATAATGTGACAGCTAAAAAAAAAAAAAGATGTATGTAATATCTATATAAGAACACACGGTGAATGCAACGTTGTTTCAAATTTCCAAATCAATTGGTGAAGAAGAACTTGGAGCATTTTATCAAAAGTTATAACAAACATTTACATTTTTATTTATATAGATTTTTAATAATTATCGATTTTTTTCAAATTCGTTCAAAGTTACACAAAGTTTGCATCAATGTTACACAAACCAAGCTTGCAAAATGATCATCTTACAGTCCTTAAAAATATCAAATAGATTGAACAAATGATAGAAGACGTGAAATGAAATATATTATATAATTTTTTTCTTTTTTGAAAAATAAGATATAACAAATTCTTTTCAAAAAAAAAAAAAGAAAAGAAAAAGACTGAATTTAAAAAAAAGATATGAACTACTGACTGAGCAAGATAAATATTCAAAAATAATAATAATTTCAGCAGCTGGATTTGAGCGAATGTAATTTTCTTAGACTGATGGATAAATTAAGCGGAGATTGAAAAATATGAGCGAGGAAGAAGGCGTAACAAGTTCGCTTTGCACAATTTCATGGGGTAAATATACGAATCGTACTTTCCGCTTCAGCTGATCAAAATATGAATAAATATCATATCATCTTAGCAAATATGACATTATCGTTTAAGCATTATCTGTTTAATAAAAACAAAAATATTCCAGATTTAAGGAAAATTCTTTTTTTTTTTTTTGAAAATTTAACAGTGAAATTTTGAATTTTTTTCTTGAAATATTTGATTATTTATCGAACTGTTTTAGTTGTAAATAATTTTTTATTATGATATTTTCAAATATTATTAAAAAAGTTGTGATTTCTTTTATGACAGAATGAAATTTGTGCTTTTATTTTAGAAAAAAATTTCAAAAAAGAAAAATTTAAATAAATTTTGGAAAAAGAAAATTGAATAAAAAAATTATTTCATTTAATAGATTTCATGAATAAAAATGTGTGCAATTTTGAAATGGACAATTTTTATTGGGCTAAGATAATAAAAATCATTTCGCTAATTTCAGATAAAAACACTTAAACTCCTATATTAGTGTAAAATGGAATTATAGAGATTGCAATCATTATTTATAAACATTGCCAAAAATATGTAATCACTTGCCTTAACTGCATATTATCAATATACCGTAAATTGTCACGAATTTTACGATCTATATTGTTCAAAAAGAAATAAAATAGTTCACTTTTGCTGTGTTTCTTGCAATAAACTCACGAGAAATTTATATTATCATTTCAAGTATGACAAAAAAAGAATGCTTCTTTGCTTGCTAAGCTAGTCAACAATGTAACCAAGTAAACAAGCACCGGTGACCAAAAATCAACAGGCTAGAAAAATCGTAATTCCATACTCCATTTAAATCGCTCGCTAGGTGGTCTTAATAAATCAAAACACATTGATTCTAGCTCGGCCAAGACTAAATAAATAACAATTTTTGACCAATTTTTGTCCGTCTTATTTAAGCCTTCTATTATTTTCAAACACTGTTTAGCTATCATTGCTATTATTGATTTTTATGAGATTGAAAATTATAAATGATAAAAGATTACTTTGAAAAGACATGAAAAAGTGTAAAAGTGATAAAAAAGATTAACAATTGCAGAATTAATAAATCTATTCATCGTTAAGATTGCATATTCTTATGAAAAATATGCTATAGTGAGATATTTAGCGAAACAAGTATCTAAATATTGATAAAATCAATTTTTCGATCGATTATTTTGCAATTTCATTTCATCTCCGTACTTTTAATTTTTCAATAAAACAAAATTTGAATTTTTCTTTTTTAATTTATAGAAATTGAAATACACTATGATGGCTATAAAATGTGACGATTTAAATGATTCGTACAACGAAAAATGAAAAAAGAACTTTTAGATAAATATAATTTGAAAAATTAAATTTGATAATTTGTTTTTAATTATTTGTACTTAGTATATGCCTTTTACAACATACTAATGTACTTTTTCATCTCTAATATGAATAATTCCATGAATTTTTTTTAGCAGTTGCAACATTCATTAAATTTAATCTAATAAATCATGTTCCAAATAAAATTTCCAAATAATCTAGAATTGGACAAATTCAAAAGGATCAAAGATGAGCCCAGAAATTCGTGCCAAAGAATAGGCCAGCTTTAAAAGAAATTTAAAGAGAAAAATAAAATAAAATATTTAAATAGTGTTTAAATTAATTAATAGTCAATAAAATTAAAAACTTATCAAAACATAAAATAACGGATATGCTTATAAAGTCTACTTCAAGTAACAACTTCCTACTAAAATATTGAAAAATTTAAAATCAAGGCATTAAATGAATAGATAATACTGAATAATAGGTCATTAATTAGTTGTAGTAAATTGAATAATAAATTAAATAAGTGTAGTAACTGAGCAATGGAATCTTAATTAATTATAGTAAAGTTTTCTAAACACTTTTTTTTTTTCAATGATCATTTTCTAAATCTGATAGAGTAAATTAACAATCGTTTTTATTTTATTAAAAGTATTTATTCTTTCTCCTTTATACGAAAATAAATTTCCACTTAATTAATTCACATTTTTTCATTGTTCATTTCTTTTTTTCCTGCTGAAGAAACTGTACATTTTATTCATATTGTAGTCGAAAAGTCTCAATGTTAGATATATATTATAGAAATTCCTTTACTTACAATTCCAATTATAAGAAGAAAAAAAAATGCACAATTAGCATTGCAAATAAGCTAATTAAATGTGTTGTTAATTATTGCTTATTATATCAACATAAGTATCGCATCAAAAGAATTTGAAATGATCAAGTGATATTCTTATATTATATAAATTAATAAGTATAGAGAAAGGAATAAAATTTATTTTAGAAAATCAGCGTCATTAATCACTATTATTAAATTAATAATGACTTTTAATCAATTCGATCATAACTAATTATAAATAAGATCGAAAAAATAAATGATTATTATGAGGATGAATGTTTCATTTCATAATACTGAAAAAGTTTGAAATGAAGTGAAACAATTTCCACAAAAAATACAGTCCCATTTTTGCAAGAGAATTTGCCGAAAATATTCGAAAAATTTTTTGAATATAAAAGAAAAAGAAACAGAAAATAAATCTAATTTTTGCCGATAAAAAACAAACAAATAAAATCGAAAAACAATTGTTTTTTATTATTTTTGTTGCTGAAGAAAAAAAATATGAAACGATAAAATTAGCATAAAAAAAAAATATAATATTTTTCTCGAAAGAAATGGCATCATTTGCATTCTTCCGAAATAATAATGGATGAATTGAATTAGGCTGTTACTTTGTTTTACATCATTTGATTAAAAAAAAAAAGTATGAAAAGTATAGTCTCTAAGTTAAGCGTTCCCAAGTTGCTAATTTAAAATAGCTACAAGAATGAGCAGCTTAATTTAGAAAAATTTGGGATGGATAAATTTTGCTTTCGTCAAAACTTCTTGACCAAGAAAAAAAAAAGGAACGGATAACTCGATTATAATCTATTCGTTACTATTTATAAAACTATCAAAGTAATTTTCTTTCGAATGTACAATTTTATTCGATGACATTTTAAATTTGCATTTGCAATTAGAAGAATAAATTCAACAAAAGATTGTTTACTTCAGTTCTGGCTAAGAAAACAAAACAAATTAGTCAAAAAAAGCAATTGTATGAAGCGAATTGATTGTAAAACGAATAGTAAACAAATTGTGCAAATGCTGAATAATATTGTAAGATAGTAATCAATTTGATGAAATTTTATGAATTTACTAGCTTAATCCACTGAACTTTGTGTGATCGAATCTATGTAAATAAAAATGTAAATTTTCATTTGTTCAAAATTTTAAATTCCGAAAGTTAAAAACGCGCCTTTTTCAAATAAAATTACGCGCCTATTCGAATGCAACATTGCATGAAAATTTCAAATCAATCGGTAAACAACTGAAACGATGTGTGGAAATGAACAACGAATATTTACAATTTTATCTCCATTATTCAACTGTATAAAAAATAAAAATTCTGTCAAAACTTAATCTTTCGATGAAATGACAAGAACAATGAGATTAGTGCTTCGAAAATTTCAAGAAATCTAGAAAAAAGCACATATATTTTCTTATTCTAAATTTAATATGAAATACATACGTCTATTTAATTGATTTACTTATAAATTTTTTGAAAAAAATCGAACTGATAATAACTATGTAATGTATATTAAAGTAAATAATAAAAGTAGGTAAATTTAATAAATAAGTAAATTAATATTATTTATTAATGCATTTATTAGTACGTAATGCTGAAAATTTTGACAATTTTCTATTCTATTTTCCATTAAATCAATACTGATTGTAAGGAAAATATTGCACAAATATTTTAAAAATATTATTTTTTATATATATATTTTTTTTGTTGCAAAATATATATTTTAGAAAATTTTGAATAATTACAGCATAGAAGTTGAAAAAAAAAAAACTTGTATAGGATTCTTAATGTTTTTTTCTTACTTCTGAATTTTCATTTATTATAATATTTTGTACTTTTTTCGCAATAGGAATTTATTAATTTCCATTTTGTATGTAATAAGTAATTTATAAATCAGGCTTATTTTGTCACTTTTTTAGAATTATATGTATATAATATACGTAGGAATTAGCAAAAGAAAGTATTATTCATGGATGTTTCAAATAATTATATTTGCATATAAACAACTCACTAAACTTTTATATTTCATAAACATGACGAATCTAAATAATCAAAATTGAAATTGCACCTTATTTTGTCGCAAATTTGAAAATCTTTACAATAAATTTTTGAAAATTTGTCGATTAAAAGGATTTTTTTTCAAATTTCAAAAATTTTATGTCAAATTCATCTCCTGAATAATAAGAAGTGAAATTCTGCCTTATTTATTAAATTAAAAAATTTTTGACTTTCAGCGGACAGAAAATGATTAAATTAATAAGCTCATATTAGTTTATTTTTTACCTTATTTATATGCCAAAAAAAAGTTTGACAAATTTTAAAAAGAAAAAAAAACGAAAAGAAAACATTTTTAATATATTGAGCAGAACTGGAATTATTTAAAAATTCTCAAATTTGATAAATTGTAAAATACTTGAATAAATTTCGATTCCAGTAAAAATCTCTTCTATTATACTCAAAAGAAAAAAAAGAAAAGAGAAGTGAAAATATAATTCCTAATTTCAAAAAATTTTTGATTAAAAAAAGAAGCAAAAAATGAGCATTACACATTTTTCATATATGATAAATATAAAAATTGTCACATTTAATCACGGTGACATCATGTAGAAAATTAATATAAGAAACGGTGCACTCATAAAGAAAAATCAAAAAAATCTTTCAATCAATGTAAAATTTTGATTGAATTTTTTAAAGGTCAAACATAAAAAACAAACATACGAATATAAAAAAAAAGACAATTTTGTAAAGGTCATTGCAAATGACCTTTTATTAAGAGAATCTTTCTATTTCTTCCTCATTTTTTCCTTTTTCTTCTTTTTTTTTTATCATTTGTAAAACGATTTTGACTTATTGATATTACCAAGTCTCGTCAGATTTGCATTTGCATTCGCGTTTACTTTCGACGGAATTCTCAAATGGCAAATTTAATTTTGTTCCATTAATTTTTCCTATAAATAATTCTAAGTAAAATTTAATTTCCTTTGCTTGGAAAGATAGTATCGGAATTAAGAAATCAAATCATTTCTTTCAAATGCTATTTCTTTCCGTTTCATTGCAAAAGAAGGAAATGTATCGATAAAGCTTGCATTTTATTTCTTTTCCTTTACTCTTAGTTATTCGCATTTCCTTAATAATTTAATCATTTTTGTGATACATTTGGAAAATTATCTTTGCGCATAATATTATCTCATTTCTGATTGCATTTTATATTTATATGCAATTATTAAATATGTACTAGATTTTGTTATTCAAATTTTGGAAAAATGGCTACTCGTAAGAGATTTATTGAACAGAAAAAAGACAAAATGATTGAGATGTTGTACTCAAAAGAAATGAAAAGATAGGATGATTTTGACCTAACAAGATGAGAAGGTAAACTCGAGCAAAGAACATTGAAGCAAATAATTTTAAATAAATGATAAATGATCTCAGGAACTGAAAAATGACTAAAATTTTGAATAAATGATAATGTAAAGATTTTCAGGAAAAAAAAACAGATAAAACTGGAAATATTAAATAACACTAATTAAAATATTTTCTGCTTTTAAAAAAAAATAAAAGTTGAAAAAATTGGATTAAATCAATTAAATTATTCTTATTATCCAGTTATAATATATTTCAATATTTAAAAAAAAAAGAATACATTTTAATTATAACACACAATTTGTTTATAGTTGAAAATACAACTTAATTACAACTGATGTAGTGATAAATCGTATAATTTGCGACCAAAAAGTAGTTTAAAAGAAAGGAATCAAGAATCAGCCGGAATTAAACCGGAAAAGGCAGTGAAAAGAAGAAAAATGAAAATAGGAAAGAGCCGAAACGATGAACTACGAATTGTTAGTGATGGAAGAAATTGGAAAGATTGCAGGATGGAACAACAAATTAGTTGAATTTCGATTTATTGCTTGGCAAAGAAAGAGAGGATAATTAGGGAGAAAATTTTATAGTATATCTATTTATTCATTCAACAAATGGCTTCTTTTTCCTTATCCGGAAGATCAAAAACTGTGTGATTAGTACAAGAGGAATTCAGGAAAAAAAAAGGAAGGCAAAACTAATACAATAATTGCTCTTAATTGTTTCCGGAATGAAAATGTGTCCTATGCTCTTTAAAAAGAAACGAGAAAATTTAACAAGCACTGAATTATTTATTACTAAATAGGATTTTTCCTGATCCGGAAAATCAGAAAATTGTAAGATTATGCAAAAAGATATTTGAGGGAAAAGCAAGCTATTTGGCATTAAATGAAATGAAAGCCAAAATACTGATTCGTTCATTTTTTATTCTATTTCCGGAAAACAAATATTTCCTTTGATTTTTTGGTTTTCCGAAATTCCAAAAGTATTTTTAATTTAATCATTTAAGAAAGGATGATATCACTTAAATATATGATTATGATAAAGGAAATATTCCAGAAAAACAGAGAAAAGTAAAGCTAAAATGCATTTTCCGTATTCCCGAAATGAAAACTTATTTTCTAAAATGAATCCAGAAAGTTTTAAAAGCTCATCACGAAATAAATGACATTATTCCTGATCCGGAAGGCCAAGAATTAGGTAATACAATAATAAAAAAGGGAAAAAAGTTGGTTGCTTTTCCGGAAAAAAGAAAAAAGCAGAGCTAAAACACATTAATTGCATTTTCTGCAAATCTGAAACAAAAATGTGTTCTTTAAAAATAATCCAGAAGATTTTACAACCTAATCATTCAATAAATGATATTATTATTTCTGATCCGAATGAATAAAAATTTGATGATATGCAAGAAGATATTGAGGAAAGAAAAAGTATTGATTGATTTCTTTTTTTTTTTTCTGAAAACCGAAAAACAAATCTTTCATTTTCTTCAAAAAATTTTGCTGCGAAGCGCAATTTTCGAATGAATTATTAATTAAATATTGGAAATTAATAGCTGATAGTGAATGAAAAAAAAAGGAAATAATTGGGTAAAAAAAGAGTGGGAAACCAATTTTCTCTCTTTTCTCATTTTACCTTGAGCTTAATAAATCATATTAAAATCATTTCATGTCTTTTTACGTGACTTTTACAATATTTATAATCGAAGATTTTAATTTATTTAACTAGAAACAAGTGAATAATTAATTAAAATACGCTTTTATTTTAACAGAAGATGAATAAAGGTTATTGCTAAATTATATATATATATATAAAGTTTGTGATAAATGATATTATCTTTTAATGTGAGTAATGAAATATTTGATTTCGTTTTTTCTTGCTTAGAAAATTAACAAATGATCATTTGAAGTGCTATTTTCACTTGCATGACGAAAGATCATTACTAATGTCACATTTTGCTTCAAATACTTGAAAAATGATATTATTAATTCAATTCGAATGCTAAATTTTTTTCCTTCTTCCTTTCAAGTTGAATTAATTTTCTCTTTTTTTTTTTAAATTCTGAAAGCTATTTTATTGAATTATTGACACATAAGCAGTATACTTTTAGTGACAATTATTTTTCTCTCTTCTACATTTAGATATATTTCTTTTCTTAAAATTCGCTTTCCTTTTCTTTTTTCTTTCTTGTGATTTAAATATATCTTGCAATTTCAATTCAAATATTTCAAAAAATTTACTATACCAAGTATGAATAGAAAATTTAATTATAATTGTTGTAAAAATCATAAACTTTTGCAACTTATTAAATTATTTCAAATTCCTAATTAATTGTTCCATTTTAATCTATTAATTCATGACTTTGTTAGTTTAATTTGCCTTTTTTTTTAAGAAAAAGGGAAAATTAATTATGATGTAATTTATGTAGGATAAAGACGGCAGCTTTTTTTTTTTGTTAAATATTTAAAATATTCGAGAATGATATTATATCTCTATTACTTGACAAGTTTTAAAAGCGGAAAATAGCAATTTTTTAAATAAACGAAAAAATAAAAATACTTTCTGTAAATTGTATTAATAAAGATACTGCTCATTGTGGTAATTAAAATTGTTTAATTAAACTAACATTAATAATATCATAACATAAAATTTCCAAAATATCAAATGTATGCAGAAAACAAATTCACTGCAGAATTAACAAAACACAAATTATTGATCGAATTGTTTTGACGAGGGAAAAATCGGAAATTAATTTTTTCGACTGAAAAAAATCGGCAATTAATTTTTAAACCCTAATTCAATGATTAATTTAACTTCTATAATTAATTTGTATGATTAATTATTTCCAAAATAATTATTCACATCTATTCTGATATTTATCGTACTAAATGAAGCAATTTATTTTTCACTATTTCGTTTTTTAATTCAGTATATTTAGTTTTTCATAATATTTATAAGTGCTTAATTTGAACTTTTAGTTAATTTTAATAAATTAGGCCGAACTTTTCCACTTGTCAGTTTTTTTTTTTTTAGAGTCTAAATGATTAATTATAATCATTTCCTGTCGTATTTTTCACTTATATTCACTGTACATATATTATATACTATTTGATATTGATTGGTGATGGTTAAAAATATGAAAATTTGCACTAAAAAAATTAAAAAATATTTTAAGAAAAGTAATAAATGAAAAATTCGAAAATAATCGTTAAAAAATCCATCAAAATATAAATTACATTTTTTCCTATGAAGAAATGATTTTTGAAAATTTTTTTCACCATTTTCATTAACTTTTTTTGATGCACAAATATTTATGCATTTATGTATAAGATATTTTTTTGAAATTTCTTTTATCATCGATTTCTTTTATCTCGTTCCTTTTTTTTTTTTTTAAGCGAAGTGAAATTAAAAAAAAAAAAGTTAATGAAGAAAGATTAAGACAAAAAAAAAGAAAAAAATCAGAATATAAAATAAAATTCGAGAAATGTTCAATCTGCATAGATTTATGCATCAAAAAAGTGGAAAGTGTTGAAAATCAAAAAAAAAATTTTTTTACCTTGCAAGAGTTACTGAAAAAACTAGTAGTGTAAATTAAATTGAAATGAAAAACAGGAGAACTTGAATATCTGAATTGAAAATGTAGCGAAATGACCCAAGAATGAAAGCAAAAAATTAGATTTCAACAACTAAATTAACTTAACTCTCTATGAAGAAATTATAATAAACAAATTCGCAATTAAATTAATTTCTACATTTTCGTTCTATATATTAAAGATCAAATTTTATATTTCCAATTTATAATTAATTTATGCTTGCTGAAATAGATGATTTTTTGCTGTATATGCAAAAGAAATGATCAGATTTGATTAAATTGTCTTTTTTTCTTGATAATCATTAAAGAAATGTTAAAGTTTTAATTTTTGTGTTGGATTTTGAACTTTTAAAAAGAGAAAAAATTCAAACAATTTCCTCTTAAAAATTTAGCAAAAAAATTTGAAAGTTCTAAAAGCTTTAAAAAATTGATTTGATGGACTTTTCATTTAAATTTTACCGAAAAATGAGGTTAACTAATCATTAGTATTAAATAGTCATTCGGCAAGGAAATGGCTTATTAATTTTAATTGGAAATTTAAATGAAATAATTTCTGGTGATATGTTTGTGGATAAAATTGAAAAAAATGAATTGGAAAAGAGCAAAGTACATATTTTGAAAGATTTTCATTTAAATGGGCATTAAATTTAGAAAGCAGAGGAGTTGAATTTTTCAGGCAGAATTTTTTCAATTTTCTCCTCGAATAAATTTTTCATATTTTGTCTTTTTTTTAATATCATAGGTATAAAATATTAGAATAATCATACTTTATTGAAATAATTTAAATGGAAATTAGTTTTATGCAATAATCAGCTATTCGTACATGTGGTTTATTTAAAGTTCAACTAATAAAACGGAAAAAAAATCGTAACAATTCAATGATAATATTTGATACTAAAATCATTTCATAAAAGTTTGTCCAATCAACGATGATAGTTTCTTTTTTTTTTTTTATTTTACCAGCTAATTCTAACTTTTTACTCATTATCCTGTCTCATTTTAAATTTTGAAATTCTTCTTTCCCTGCCTTCAAAAAAAGATACCAAAAATTCTATTCTTGAATCTTTTTGTTTTGTTATTAAGTAAAAATTAAGAAATAATTTTCCCTCTTTTTTTCTGTTGCGAAATTTATCGAGAACAAAGAGCACAAAAAACTAAATTGAAAATGAAAAATATCTGAAAAGTTAATTTCCCTGCTAATTAGCATTTGTAACTTATTTTCTTTGCGAAAAAAATTATTTATTAGATTTTATTTTGCAAAAAAAAAACCTTAATTCAATCAAGCTATTCTTTTTTCAAGAAATTATTGACAGTAACATGTTTTGTTATGCATAAGAATAAAACTGATCACATTTAGCGGATAAATAAATCATTCGTGAGAGCAACAGTTGATACTAAACTTTTTACGCAAATTCAACTTATTTCGCATCTGTTCGTTCGTCAAAAATTTAAATTCTCTCCGTCAACTTTTAACGGATGAAAATAGCGATGTGGAAGAATACAGGAATTTATTGGTAAGTAGATAACAGTTGTCGTTGATTGTGTTCATTAAAAGTGACCATTTTTCATTTTGAATAAATTAAAACATAAAACGAAAATTATGTCTGCGAAAAAAAATGTAATTAATCAATTAATTAGTTATATGGAAAAAGTCCTTTTTTTTTATTCGCAAAAATTTTCAAACATATTACACAAAATTTAAGAAAAAAAAATGATGTAAATGATGGAAATACAAAATGATAAATTTAATAAAAAAAAAGAGTTTTTTTAAAATTTAATCGTATTTTTCTGGGAAATCCTCTACTCTTTTTTTAGAATTTTAAAAATATACTATTATATTATTGCAACTTTCTTCCTTCCTTTTCCGTAATAAGAATTTTATTGGCAAAGTAAAATTCACGAACGTTTAATTTTATATCAATTGAAGTAATTATTAAATATTCGAAATGATAAAAGAAAATTTTTTGAAATTTCCTTTTCTATTATAAATTTGCTTTTTTTTTAATCTTCCAATTCTTTTAATTGCAGTAAATCATAACTCATTAGGATTAGTGAAAAGAAATGACAGGTTATAGTGAAGTAATGAAAAAATGAAATGAAAAAAAAAAAGAAAAGAAATGCTAGCAACAAAAAAAACATAAGAAATAAAATAATTCCTAGTGTTAATCTTATATCTCTTATATTTCTCTTCTCTACTGTTAATAAATTAAGTTTTCAAAATATAAAAAAAATTTGTAGAAATTGCTAAAATCTTGTCGATTCATTCCCAAGATTATGATGATGAAATGTCAATCTCGTGATACTAATATTTAAACTTTTTTACAAGTTAACAAAGTAATCTAATCAGTTAAACAAAAATTCTACTTGAATCAGTTCATTATCGATGTAAAAATGTATATTAAAACTTTTTTCAATTTAACATTTTCAAAGACAATCTATTTTAATAAAAAAAAAACTTTGCACTTTTTGGACGAAAAGAAATTTTATAAATCTGATAGCAAAATTTTTCCATCAGTTTTCTTTCTATTAAATCATTTACTCTTCTGAGAATATAGATTATAATGCTGATCATAATCTACTGATATGATTTTCGATGACAATCTTATTTAAGAGCTGTTTGGAAAAAAAAAAGTTCGGCAATATTTCAAACTTTTTCTTGTTAATTATACACATTTTGTTTTGCATATGTTACCTGATAAAGCTCAATTTATCCATTTGATAAAGTTCAATTCATTGATCAGAGATTTATCACGTAAAATATGCAAAATAAAACTTCAAATGCAATATTTCATTTGATCAAAAATAGAATACTTCTGGATTGATCCTAAATGCGATAATTATCGCTTAACCCAAATTGTAACATATATTATTTCAAATTGCATAAGAAAATATATACTTTCACATATTTACTCGTTACTGCAATACGCTTAACACTTTTTAAAAATTATTTTGACATTCAAACTATTAAATTATAATCGGAATTAATTATTGCACAAAAAATGAAAGAAGAGAAAAATTAAAAAGAGAACAGAATTAGTATGCAAATATACAAATATACTTATATGCAGTTTGAATATATAACAAAAATAAGTAGAATTAGAAGCAAAATTTAAAAAGAAGTAAAATAATTTTGCAAATATAGGCAAAAAAAGTGAAAAAAAGAAACTATTTTTTATTCATTTGCATGCTTATTTTGTTTTGCTGTTCAAATTTTTTCATCCATTAAAAAGGAAATATATTTCATAAAATTTAAAAAATAAAATGGCTAATTTTTGTTCTTTTTTTTGGATAAATATAATTTGCTGAAAAAAAATGAGGAGGAAAGGGAAAGGGAAATGAATGAAAGGATACCTGGAATGAAAAAGGAAGAATGAATAAATCGAGCGAATTTTCCTTTATAAATTGATATTAAAGATTTTTGCCAACTGAACAAGAGAATTAATGGAGTTTAGAAGAGATTTGCCTCTCTTGCTAAATGCATCAAAAATTGAAGAGTATTTGAAAAAAAAAATAAAAAACGAAGAAAAAAAGGAAAAAATAAAAATTGTTAGAAAGAATAAAGAAGCTGAAAGTATGAAAAAAAGTAAAATACTTTTTTGCATTGATTTTTGGTTTTTTTAAATAATATTTGTAATTTCATAATTATCATTTGTTGGGAATGAAGTTGGAAAAAAAAACTAGAATTCATTATTAACTTAAATTTGTTACTTTCAGACTAAATTGAATGAATGTGATTGATTATTTGCTTTTTTTTTTTGGCTAGACGCGAAGCTTGGCCAAGTCCGCTAGACTATAAATAAAAATGTCCGGTCACTTAAGTATAAAGGTTTTATATTTGTTTAAACATGTGCTTTCTCGAATGCACCACTGTTTCAAAATTTCAAATCAATCGGTGAAGAATTCCAGAGATTTAGGATTTTGAACAACGGACATTTACATTTTCATTCACATAGTTTTAAATCATCGTGATCTATTTCTGGTCTAATTCTAAGTCAGACAATCGTGATCTAACTCAGTCTATTGTCTTCACTTTGAATTAATTTATCGTGTTTCATCCTTTGTGCTTTTATTCTTGTCTGATCAGCGTGATATATCTTTCGCACCTATTCTACGCTAATCATTGTTACTGGTCTCCTTGTTTTTGTTCTAAACCAAATCATCGTGATACACCGTCGTTTTTTTTCTTGTTCTTTAAGAATTAATCAAATCATGTGATCAGTCCTCTTAGCTTAACGATTTCATTATAACTTGAGCGACTGAAAAAGATCGTCAAATATTTACTTGGGGACTTTAAGCTACCGGGAAAATCTCATAAATATGAGTAATCAAATCACACTTCAAAATTATGGGTAATTTTTTTTTGAGGTATTTCGAAATATTCAAAAGATTTCATAAAACGTTGAGAGATTTTAGGAAATTTTTTTCTGTAAGAAGAATATCGAAAAATTTGATTAACTAGAAGGTGTGCAAGCATTAAAATCATTACCGAAGATATATATTGGTTTTAATAATTATTTTTCAAAAAAATAATCAAATAATTTATTTGCATGTTTATCAAAAATTTCCAAAAATTCCTTAAAATTGATTTCAGCATCAATTAACATTGAAGAAAAAATTTCAAAACGTTATAAAATTCAATTTTTATTTTTGCATTGAACTCAGAATTAATATTTACTTCTTATAAATGGTTGATTTAAAAAAATAATCAATTGGCTTCAATGATTTTTGTGAAGAAAAAAATTTTTATGTAAATTTTCCAGTTATAAAAATTATTATTTTAGCAATCTCATGACAATTAAAAAATTTTTATTACTACATATTTATTAAGTAGTCATAGACAAAGTCACAACAATATTTTCTCTTTGTTAAAAAAATGAATTAAAAATAAAATTAGGAAATTAGAAGGAAAAAGGAAGAAAACAAAAAAATTATTTTCAATGGAAATTTTGTGAAATGAAGCAAAATTTTTTTTTGCAATTACATGGCTTGTATTAATAACTTTGAAGAAGAAAAATCAGCAAAAATATTTTTGAAAATAAATCGGTCCTAAAAAACTATTCTCCAGAAAGTTTATTTTGGATAAAAAGAAAATGAAAATGAAAGCTATCGAAAATTTATGAAACGAGAAAGCTAAATTTTTTTCTTCTTTTTTTATTTCTCTTATAAAGATTGCCGATGGATAAAATTTTGCCATCTTCAATCTATCAAAAAATATGCTATGTTTGCTTTTTCATAGCCTTCTGAAAAAGTAATGATGTATTAAATTCCTTTTTAATTTAAATTTATTTCAATAATTATAAAGTTCTTAATTTTTAGAAAAAATTATGTAATTTAATAATTATTATTTTATACAACAAATATTTCATCTCTTTTTGGCCCAAGTAGTAAAATTGCCAGTAATTAGCAAATGAAATAAACGAATTATGAGATGCCTATACTTTATACAATTAATTAATGACTAAGAATATTTCAATGAAAATTTGATTAATATTAAATTGATCTCAAATTTGAATATTATTTTAATACAAATACCAAAAAAGTTGAACCAATGTAATAATAATAGTTTCAGAGTGAAATATAACATATTTGAACTAAAATATCATAAAATAGAAATTAATAGATTCAGATTAATATATGATGCATGTATGATACATTATTGCAAAAAAAGATTTATGGAAACTTCATTCAATAACTTTAATGATTTAATTTTCATTGAATTTAAAATATTTCACAAACAAATATGTTTTATAAATAATATTAGCTTTTGAAAAAAGCGATTAAAACTAAGAAAATATGGAATTTCTGCAAAGGAAAAAATGTGGCAAATATGAGAAATGTCAAGAGAAGAAGAAAATTGTTGAAAAAAAAAAAAATTTTTTTTATCAATTGCATTTGACAATTTCAAAGGTATAAGAATTTCTTTTTTTCATTTTTACTTCCTTTTCTTTTCTTCTCTATTTTTCTTCTTTCTTCCGTTTTGATTTTAGATGCAAAATGAAATTTCAAGACAATATGAAGACGAAAAAAGTTCAGTTTAAAATTTTTGATATTCAAGTTTTGTTTTACGTTTATCTTTTTTCGAATGCCACAAATAAAAATTGATTTTGAACAGTTAGACTGACACAATGTAGAAAGATTAAAAAGAATGGAACTGAATTTGACGAAAGGATTAATTACTAAAAGTTAATCACAGCAGAAAAAAAAAATGAAATGATAAAATGATAAAATTAGCCAGAAACAATTTTTAGAATAAAAATGTTGACCCGAGAAAATTAGAATTGATTTTTTTGTGTTACTAAACAAAAAAGAAATATATAAGATATGGTTGAAGATAGAAGGATTGAATTTAATAAAATTTTAGAGAATGAACTGTCAAACTGCTTGATTACAAATTAGATTATCGACAAGAATTACAAATTATAGAATTTTTTTTTGTCACAAGGAATGGAGGAACTTTTAACCCACACATATAATTATTTAAATTTTTTATGATGTAAATGGAAAGTTTAATTTTTATGCAAATTATCATTTGTCACGAAATTGATATAAAACAAAAGAAAACGAAGAAAGAAAAGTTGAAAATAGTGAAATTTAAAGAAATAAATGATACGGCGAAAAGTATGCTAAAATGGAAAAGTTGAAATATTTGATGAAATAAGTTAACATTTACAGAATTTTTTATTAGAAAGAAAGCGCGAAACGATAAATCTAATGAATTTTTTGAATTAATTTAAAAGATATTTAAATATAGCAAAGTAACCCGAATTGGTAATTAATTCGATCAAATAGTTCATATATTTCTATAAAATTTTAACTTATCAAAATTCTTCTCTCTTTTTTACTACATGTTATAGGAATAAAATATCATATATTTGCAATGTTCAAGTATCTATCATTTTCATCATTATTTATCATTTTATTTAATTTTAAAATTTGAAATTTCGAAAATATTTCATGCAAATAATTTCGTTTGTGAAAATAAAAAAAATGAATGTTACCTCGTTTTCGATCGAAGAATTGATCGTTTACTGATTTTGATAATTTTTTGCTGTTAGTTTCTGGTTAAAATTATGAATCGCTTTTATCTGAAAAAAAATTCATACTTGTAAATTTGACAATTCGTATTATTTCTTCGCTATTTCAATTTCGTCATCGTACTGAAATACTTAAAAATTGATGTTTCGAACTAATTGTGAAAAATAATATTATAATTATATGTAACATACAAATTAGTATGTTATAATGCATGAAATAAATGTTTTGGAATAAATCATATAAGAATTTAATATGATTAATTTAAATGATAAATTTGCCTTAAAACACGAATACATAACAGAGGAATTTATATTTTGAATAATGTAAATAATTTCCTTCAATTTGTGCAACATATGGTCCGATGTCAACAAAAACCATCTTCGCAGAAATGGACATAAATTGATAATTCAATTAAATCACTTCCCAGATATGGACATAAATCAATAATTCGATGAAAACTCTGATAAGATTAACCCATCAAATAGTCTTTCTTTATCTATACATAACTCGTTTATGTTTATTTTTCCTGATTGATATCATATCACCGGAATAGATATCACTCAAAATGTATTTCCATATCATTTAATAACAGTTCTTTAGAAGAAAACAAACTTGGTGTAAGAAAAAGTTAAAAAAAAAAGATAGCGAAAAATTATGATATTATAATTTTCAATAATTTTTGTTGATAATGGAATGATAAAACCAAACATGAATACCATTTTACACAACATGCATATGATAACAGGAAGAATATATGGATATATTCCAGAAAATTTCATGTCAGAAACGTTATCGATGTTGTCTGAGATGTCGATAATTGATTGATTACATTGATTGATAAGACTTATTTATCAGTATAAAAAATATTGTAACAATCTCTTTTAGCAGGCTAATTAGCGGATGTGATTGAATTTTGCAATTATTACACTACTGAAACTTGTCAAGTAGAATGATCGAATAATATTAATAATTCTGTTGATCAAAGTTCAATGTGTCAAAATTATTCCCAAATTTTGATTTTTGACCAGTAAATTTTTCAATCGTTGAAAATGCGTAACATTAGTAATATAAATAAGAGCAGAAAAAAGGCAAAAATAGTTGCTGTATTTCCATAAAATCTTTTGATCTAAGAGTTTATGCTTGAAATTTGAAAAGTAATCATTGACCCACAGTAATTATTCTTTTCAATTGTTAAAGCTTTCTGCAATTATCATTTTGAAATTTCTTCGCAAGAACTTTATTAAGAATTTTCCTAGATATTGAATTGATTATTGTGGTTAATGTGAATAAAAAAAAAAAAAAAAAGAAGAATTTTAACGATGACAATAGGTACGAATCTTCATTTAAAAAAATGGTGGAAGAAGATGATTGTGGACTATTGATAAAATAATTCAATAAATGCTAAAATAAATGAAAACAAAAACATTATTTGAAAAGTTTGTTTACAACAAAAATAACGCGAACAAGTAAACAACTAAACAAGTCGATATTATTTGTTTATTTGTTTACGATGGAAATACTGTAAAAAAGCAAACAACTAAATAAGTTAACATTATTTCTTCTATATTTTTCAGATAAAATAAGATATAAATTCCGAAAAAAAGACTTTTTTCCATTTCCTTCTGCAATACCGAAGTTTGAACGATTTGACCAGATGAATAGACATTAATCAAATGATTTGAAAAGTTCTGAGAACGAATAAAGAGGAAACACATATTCATCAATCAAAATGATTGTTTGTATATTTTTAGCAAACTAAAATGATTGTTTGTAAACTAAATATCCATTTCGGGATAGTTTAACTTTAAGTAATTAATAATTCTTAATTTTTATTAATTAGTGTTTCAATAATTCTTTGTTTACTTAATTATAATTATTGCATAATATGTAATACTTGATTGTAATGTTTCATAGAGAGTTAAGTTATTGAATTTTTACTAATAAATCATTTTTTCGGTAAAATTTTCCTGAAATTATAGTTATTATTATTGTTTATTTAAGCTGTTTAGGTAAGGTAGGTAAAAAAAAGTTAACAAGCGAAGTTTTTTTTGGATACGCTAAGTTTAACCAATCTTAAATTAATATAGTGTTCAAGAAATATAATAATATTAAAACGATAATAAAATTTTCATGATTATAAAAAGAAACTTGCTAATTTCATTAATTGATAAATTAAGATAATCATGTACTATAAAATATATTATTTAAAGAAGAAATTCGCAAAAAAAAATTATAATAAATGAAAGATAACGATAATGGATGGGAAAAACAGTAAGTAATTGAAACAATTATGTAATCTAATTAATTCTCACATTTGAAGTAATTATCTCATATGTTACTAGTATAATCAGATTTTTGTCCATTATATAAAATTCAAAGGTTAAAGGTCATCGCCATATTCGTTATTCAATTATTTTACAAAGGCAAATGCTATTTCATTCCATTTATATATCTTTCATCATGTTAGATACATAATATTTGAAATTAATAATTCAATATTTTTGAAATTAATAACTTATCAATTTAGATCAGTAAAAAAAAAAGGAAAGAAAGAATTGAAGGATGAGAAAAATTCTATTTTTGGAGAGAATCTATAAAGAAAATATTCTTCCATTAATCCTAAAATATATAAACAATAAAAGAAAAGAGTGAAGGTCATCGAAAGGTTAGGAAATGGTTATCGAAATGAAAGGTTATCGACAGCAAACGAAATGAGTAAATATCAAAAAGAAGGCAAATCGCTTATGCTAATTATAATTAATTAGACTAATTATTTCAAAGTGAGCTAAGCAAAGTTTATTAATGGAGATTTCATCTGAAGATCTCATGGAATTTATCATGTAAACATATTTCGATAAAGTGTTCATTCTCACTTCTTTTTATTCTTTTAGATTGTCCAATCTTTATAAAATTCATAAAATATATGCAGCAAAATCATTATTTTAACAAAATATATTTTTGAAATTTTTTAATTTAAATCTGTATCAATTCCAAATTTGAAATTTAGATAAACAAAGCTACTGAAAAAAAATGTAAATTTTATTTGAAATAGTTCACATAGACAAAAAAATAAAAGAAAAGCAAATTTTAACAATTTTTTCTTAAAATTAAAATTTTTAAAATTTCTTTGTAATATTTAATTCAAATTGTTTTTAAGTATTTGCTTTATTTTATGTAGTATTCGTTATATTCGAAATAATAATATTAATAATTGATTAAATGATCGGGAATAAATTTGAAATTTATAAAAGCAATAAACAATTAATTCTTCCAAATTATCAAATTTCATTCGATTATTACCAACTTCCGCCAATCAAACTTTCATATTTATTCCTGCCATCAAACCTGTCATCATTAAATTGAAAAACTTATATAATACTTATATAATTCGAATTGTGATATAATTACTAAAAATTGAAATGCTTATTCGAATCGTTGACTTTAATGCTTTTTATTGTAAAGTGATGTGTGCATACTTCATTTCAAAAAGCTCGAATAAATTTAAATTTATTAATTCAACAAATAAAAAATTTGTATAAAGTATTCGAATTTAAAATTTTAGAATTTAAATGAAGAAAAAAAAAAGCATGTAAAAAGCAAAAAATGACGCAACTATTTGCGAAATTAATGCAATTAATCAAATCGCATTATTGTAGTATAACTGTAAATGAAACTTATTGATCTGAATAATTAAAATTGAATTAACAAATAGACATTTAATCGGAATATTTTAGAACTCAATTAACAAATATATAATCTAAGGAGATTCATTAAAGATATTTTGCATTCTATTTCAATATTATCAATTACTGTACTTTCATGATGCATTGAGACGCTCAAATTGATAACAAAGTTGAAAACGAATGAATAATTTAAATTATTAAAAGGAAGATATATTTAAAATTGAAGAATACTTAAGAAGTTATGAATTAAAATTTAGCAATATTTTAAATTTAAAAATTAAAAAAGGCAAAAAGTAAGTCAAATCAATTAAAACTACGGCTGTCTAAAAGAAATCTAGATCATATGGAATTTTTATCGTCAAGATAATCCAAAGGTGAATGATTAAATGGAATATCATCGGGACAAATGAAAAAAATGAAGTAAAAATAAAAATAAGAATTTTTGGAGAAAAAAAGAATTGTAAAAATTTTTAAAAAAATCAGGAATTTCCTGAAAAAAAGATAAAAATAAAAGAATGCATTTTAGAAAACTTTAATATCGAAATTCGTCTTTTTTTTCAAACTTCAATGTTAAAGTTGCTAAATTTATTCTTTTTTTTTAAAAATAAAAGATAGTAGAAAAAAGAAAGGATAAGATAGGAAACGAAATAATGGATAATAATGATCTGGTTAGCTTAACATTTCTCTTGGCATTTTATGTTGATTTGAAGAAAATTAAACAAATCGTGGCAATTTTGATATTTCTGATGATGCCAGTGATGATGATGATAATAATGCTGATTTTGTTGGATAAAAACGACTATGAAAATAAAAATGAAAGACTAAAGGCCAGAATAAAATGTGGCCAAAGAATGTCTAAGGCCTAGGAATGAAATAATCCAAAAAAGGAATATGAAAAGAGAAAACAATGGCGGATGAAGATCCTTCGAAAAGAAAATGATAAACATGGTATAACAAATTGATGTAATTATTAGACGCCACTATGTTATTATTATTAATACTGCTGAATAAATTTATTGCAACAACTCATTGTTCTAATTACTGTAATGCTGTTAATATTACTGTAATGTTTATAGTTTATAGGATAATAAAATAAATTAGTTTATGTCTGTGCATTTGTTTTTTTTTCTTGTTTTTTGTTTTTTTGACAACTCAAGCTAGCTCTACTGTAATTATCACCATTATCCTAATTACTGTGAATTTATCGTTAATATTAACTGTAATATTTACCGTTTGCTCTACCGTAATATTGATTATTGATAGTAATGCTAGATTAACTGTTAATAATATTTATTGTTAAAACTACTGTAACATTCATCACTAGGAAAAATTTTTTTCAATTTTAATATTGTTCATTTTTCGATATCTTTCATTTTTCCTTTTTTGTTTTTTTTTTTTTTTTTTTTAAATATCTTTTATCAGTCCTAAAAAGAAATCTGTCGCGATTTTTCCTCTTTTGTTTCAGAATTATAATTAAAATTGATAAAATAATAGATTAAACAGCCATATTCGGGTATTGTTTAAAAATATGTGATCCATAACACCAAAAAAAAAAGAAAAAAAGATCTGAAAAGAAAAGCTGTTTTGAAATGACTTTGCTATTTTTTCAACGAAATCTTCAGAGTTTGAAAAAAAGAACTGCAAAAAAAAAAATTTCATAAATACGAAGCAGAATTTGTTGCCGTCCAACAAGGAAGAATATTTTTTTAAAAAAATGATAGATCTTGCTAATAAATTGAAAATTTTGAATAAAAAAAATTGAAGTCCAAATATCTTTTCAATATCTTCCAAATTTCTCTTTTTTTTTTTTCTAAATGAATAAATGAAAGAAAAATTTTTTAAATATTCGCTCAGAAAAATGTCAGTTTTGTTTGATTTCTGATAACGAATGATAAAAGCAATAATGTTAATATTTGAAATTTACATTAATAAACATAACGATCAATTCTTACGAATATTATATTATTATTGGATGAGCAAATATTTTTAATGAATCTATTTCGTACTTTAAAGAAATAATTTAAAATTTGGAATTTTATTTCAATCAAACATTTTTAAATGAGCCATATTAATTTATGGCTAACAATATTCCAATTTGTTTTTTTGATATTTTAAGGGGATTCAACTTGAATGACATGAAAAATAGCAAAATGGAAGGAAGAAATTATCTTTGATCAGGCTTTATTTCAAAATAGCCTATTTTAGTAAGCCAGGTTCAATTTCAAAACAAGCCTAGGCTGTTTTTTTCCGAAATAACTGCTTATAAGAGTTGTATATTTATATGAGCTGTTTCTTTATTATATTCAAAGAAGTTTAACAAGGAGAAAAAATTTAGAGGAACCTCCTCACTAGGCTGCTTTTGTAAGGCCTAGCGAGAAAAAGACGAAAAGTAGTATGACTTCGAAATAGGCATATTAAGTTGAACAACATTGCTATGAATATTTTTCACTTTTGCGTATTTTTTGAATCTTTCATACAGCAAGATTAAAAATTTTCGAAAACAATAGCTGAAACTTTGTTTCATTGATTTTTTTTTTGTTCTTATTTTTTGAGCCATGATAAATAAAATCATTATTATTTGCCCAAAAATCTATCATAAGTAAAATTGAACAAGTGCAAATAAATGATCCATAAAGTTCGAAATTCCTAACACAAACTTCCATATTTCATAATTTTTCGAAAACTCCGTTTAAATTTATTATTTAAAACATTCAATCAGTATTATATTACTAACATAATCTTATCAAATTATTTAAATGCAATTGTATTATCTTATCTGATATTTAGCTTAGCTTTATTTTCTATTTTATTACAATAAAATAAAATTAATAATAATTAGTGTTTAAATTTGTATTTCATAAAAATTTAAAATAAACTAAATACTATAATGATGTTCTTGATTCATTTCATAATTGTATTTGAGTAATAGTTACTTGAACGTATGATAGATTTATTAATATTATTATAATATTTTTCTTTGATTCTATTTACAGTATTAATATCAATATAATTTTCTTCTTAATTAATAATTAAAAAGAATACTTATATTGTAAATAAAATTGTATTAATACTTATATTGTAAATGAAATCATAGAAAATTTGATTATCTTTGCTCTCCGATACTTTGAATGATGTAAAATGAGAAATGAGATAGTAAAGGCTAGAATTATAAAAAATCTTATAATGTAAACGATTTCGTATTCTAATTATAATTTCCGATAAGACAAGAAGTCATTGATGACAAAGGATTACTAAATAATGCTATTCGAATAAAATAAGGATTTCAAAATTAAAATTGAGTACTTAAGTAAACTATAAAATAAATTATGTAATTGGAAAAAATTCGTATTTTTTTCATTTAATTTTAAACTGTTAAAAAATTGAGAAGAGAAATTATAAATAGTAGCATAAATAGAAAAAAAAAAATGTAAGCGGGATAAAAGGAAATAAATTTATTTACGACAATTTTCTATTATAATCATCGTAAACAAATTGTTATAGCAAACTATGTATGCCTTTGCTCAATCACAAGGCTTCATCTTTAGACTCTAATCAGGCGAAACTTTTCTTGGCCAAAACATAAGTCAATATTGGCCTTCATTGGGCTGCTGATAATAGCGATGATGATGCTATTATTAGTGATAGTACTATTGATGATATTGAGCAAAGTTAAATCCCGAAGAAGAAGACTAAAGTACGTATTTCTTTTCTTTTCTGTTTTTTTTCTTGGCTATTCATTCTCATTTTTTTTTTTTTTTTGCATTATTTGGCCTAAAAATCCAAAAAGATCAATATATTTTAGAAATATCTTTGTGATGAATGAAAATGGCGAATATTCGAAAAAAATTGACTGAAAAAAGTTTCATTTCAACAAAGGTTTGTTAAATTTTTTCTTTTTTGTTTTAATCTTGTTTTTGTCTTTCTGTTATTTTAAAATATTTGCAAACAAACAAAAATATTGCTTAAATATTAAATCACGAAAATTTTATTTTATAATTTTATTTGTTTTGTTGAATGAATTGGAATCTAAAATATTAAAAAATACATATAATTTAAATTTTGATGACATACATATGTATCAATTGATCTTCTTCATTAATTCAATTTTTTTGTTTTTTTTTTTTTTTTAAATTTTTTCATGTAATTTTTTTATGCGACATTTCTAACAAGTTCCATTATTCGTAAAAATTGTTAAATTACTTAATTTAAACTTTTTGCATTTTGTTAAAACATTTAAAGGCACCATAAGTGTTTATTTTGTCACTATTCGATTTTATTTATCATTTCAAATATTTTATTATTATTTAATTTCATTTATCATTTCAAATCTTGAGTTAAATAATGATGGAAAAAAGAATTGAGTTTTCCAGTATATTATTTTTACAAATAGCCATTATCAATTCGAATTATTGATAAAAAAAGAAAAATGAAACAAAAGAAATAGAAGTGATGAGAAAAGAAGAGTTTTTCATGAAATTTTTTCAAATTGTTTATTTAAATTAATTTTCTCATCTATTTACATTCATTCATTTGCTATTACCACCATATGATTTTAGGAAAAATGAAATGAAAAAAACTACTGAAATAAAATGGAAATCAAACTAGGCAAAAAATAAAATCAAAAATTAAATTAATAAATGATATTTTATTCAAAAATCTTCTATTTTATTATTTTATTAACAACAAAAAAAATTATTTTCTTTATTTACATCTTTCTTTCAAACCAAATATTTCATTTTTTATTTTGTTAGAATTTTAAAACAAATTTTTAGCCTTATTTTTCAATTTAAAATTTCAAATAAAAATGATTATTTGATAAACGATTCATATTATATCAACAAGCAATTATTGATTTTTTTTCTCAACGATGAATTTATCAAGTTTTTGCTTTATTTTTCATTCAATTTTTCGCTTTTTCATTTTTCTATGAAATTTATCTGTAAAATAAACTATAATTTCTGGAAAACATTTTCTTTATATGATAATAAATATTTGATCTTATTTATAGCAATGTTTATCAAATAAAATGCTATTGATCGGAATTTCATTTAATAAAATTCAAAATTATGCTTCTCGAAGTTTTGCTTGGAAATTTATTACAAAATAAAACTATAGTATTTTCAGAAAATTTCTTTGAAATTTTATCGAAAAAATTTACTTTAATAAATTTTCAGGAAAAAAGGAAGGATTATTCAAAAAAAAGAAGTAGGAGAAGGGAAAAAATCAATAATTTCAAAAAATTCACTTTAAATCGAAGTTCATCAAATTATCAGTAATTTCAGAAAATTTTCGAAATTCATTTCGAATTAACAATAATAGTAATCAAATTTTGTAATTTATCTATAATATTAACACATGTAATTTTTGTCTATTTTCTAAATACGAATGAGAATTTAAGAAACGAATATAATGTTTATTAAATTAAATGTTATTTTTCGTTGAGTAAAACTATCGAAAATTCCAGAAAATTTATTTGAAAGTTTATCACAAAGTAAAATTATCAGTAATTTCATAAGATTTATGAAGTCTTTTCTTGAATTGACAACAGTGATAATCAAACTTTATAATTTACAGTCCTAACATATATAATTCTCTTTTATTTTTAAAACATAAGTGAGAATATTGAGGGAAAGAAAGAAAAAATATATATATATATAAAAAGAAGAAAAAAAGTGGAAAATGAAGAAAGAGAATTGAAACGAGCAACTAATAAAAATTATTCAAAAATAAGCGAGAAATTTCACTCTTCAAAAATCGTCCATTTCTCATTTTCCTCTTGTGATTAATATAAGTGCATCAAAATATGGTTTAAACAAGAAGAAAAAAAAAAAGGAATCTTGCAATTAAGTGGCATTGTTAGAAAATATTATAACGAAAGGAATGAATTCAAATTTTTCAAAAAAACTTCTCATTTTCCTATGGAATTTGAATTTTTTCCGACCCATAAAATATCAACAATTTCTCTGATTGGATTATTCGATGATATTCTTTTCATCAACAATATTACATATGGTTGAATTGATTAAAATTCGTAAATTTAAAAAAATTCCAAAAATTATTTTGCATTAAATTAAGCATAATTCATTTCTTCAACCTACTTTATTTTCATGTCACTAATTTATCTAATTTATTGTTAATATTATATATA
>JAOVVO010000902.1:0-27690 GCA_028564675.1 Onchocerca lupi | reverse complement strand
TTGGAAACTAAACGCAACAATATGCATGTGAAACCTGTAGAAATGATTACTATTATATTACAATTTAATAATAAATAGCTTAGAATTCTAAATGAGATACTATTAAAGAAGAAAGTAAGCTAATATCGACTATTCGCCATTGTTCGAAAGAATGTCATATGATCCAATGATATTTATAAAATTTGTATTGATTCAGATTTGTTAAAGTAATCAAATTGTCATGTTTATCCATCACTAATGCTTTATTTTCTTCTATGTTAGTATTGAAATAATTCCGCTTGATAGCTCCAGTCATTTCATATTCAACTATATGCAAAACAATTTGGTGTAATTTATTCGAAAAATTGAAAATAATTTTTAAAATGAGCATAACTGTAAAATTCACTGATTAATTCAATTTCACTAAACTCTGAATTTCAGTTAAATTCAACTTTGAAACTTAAGAAAAAAATTCTTAGATAACTAAATAATAAATTACTTATATAACATCAGCTATTTTGATGCAATTATTTCAACAGATGCATAATTCTATTTGAATATAAATGAATAATTGTCAGTCAGCTTTTTAATTCATTTTCGAAATTCTTTGCAACGCTTCTTCTGCAAACTGTTGTCAGGAAAAAACCAAAATATTTTTTGGAATATAAATAGGACGAAATAATCAAAAATCTTTGTATTAAAGAAATATCTTGGAATAAACAATTCCCTTTGCACAGTGCTAAATGTTTAAACTATAGTATATACTTTGTACTAAAGTTAACACATTGTAAATAATTAATCCTTTACGTTATAATTAACGTGTTGTATAAATTGTGTTGTGATATAGAATAACCAACTCTTTTCACGCTATACTAAAATATAAATTATTATTAAAGTTTACATGTAGTAAACAACTTCACTATAAAAGGAATTCTTATCTGAAAGAATTCATTCATTCATTCATTCAATGCTTTTATCGGAATTCACAGCTGTGCTTCTCGAATTTCATCAACTTCTATCAATTCCCAACACCAATAACTCGCAAATAACTTCCTTACCATCAAAAAGAAGTCTGAATTGTTATTGACATTCATCAATTCATTGTGTAATATAGTTGTTGAGAATAAAGTTCATCACAGCAAAAACTTCACTACCCAACAAAATTATCCGTACCAAGTTCTAATCCCTAACAAAAAACCGTTTAAAAATTTTCCCCTTGGCATGCAGTCCCCTTCCTCTATATCCTAAAATCATGGATTTGTTCATTTTTTTTCCTTGTAATTCATGTATATATTTTTTACTATTCCAACTCTCACATTTTTTCTGCGTTCAAAAGAATTAGTTTTATTCATAGATATTAAACAATACAACAAAAGAGTCAATTTTTTTGAAATTAGTACAAAAAAAAAAAAACAAAGGCATTTTGCAGAAATGATCGAATATAAAGTTCTTAAAAATACATCATTTGCAGTGGTGTTTCCCACAAATTTCATATTTTGCTGAATTCATTTCCAAAGTTTGCTGAATTTTAAATATATTGGAGAGAGAGCAAGAATGAGAGAATATGCAAATGTCAATATTTCTTAAAGACTCCAAAAAGATATACGAGGTGAGGTAATACTGGGCTTCAATTTACAAAAATGATAATTCAAGCCAAAAGGAGGTAGAGCACTGACCAAACTTCATGTTAGATGTTTTTAAAAAATAGAACACCAGAGAGTTTTGCTAATTACTATGACCAAAGATTTCTAAAACGCTTCCATATAGTCTTTTTCAGAAACGTTAAGATTTTTCTTTCGCGAAATGAAAAAAAAAAAAAAAAAATCCAAAAAAATCCAAGCACTGGATTTCGGACAATTTTTTCCGGACTTCTATTTATTGCCTTTTCGATGATTTTATGAATAAGTTTGAGATCTGTGAGCTTCGTTCGTTACTAAAAAACAAATTTTTAAAGAATTAAACTGCACAATCGCTAAGAAAAATATTATAAAAGGAAAATCCATCATAGAATAATATAATCCCATTAAATTAAATTTCTAAATTCAATGGTTATTGGTTATTATTCATTTCAACGCTGCTTTCGGCGTCTTCCAGCCCGACGCGGTCGATCACCGTTTAACGGATTTCTATCCGGCGGACGATAGAATGCTTGTTGTGATGTTGCAGCGGGAGCACCATAACCAAGCGATACCGAACAAGTACATGTATCATCATCCAGTCCTCTTCGATTATAACAACATAAATCATCGTACTCATGTCTATCCTGTCTGTAATTAAGGAAGAAATGAAAGATGAATAAAAAGAATAAAATGCATCATAAATAAAAAGCTTAATAAGATGCGACAATTTAAATGTTATTGAGGTGCGACCGCATGACATGTAGTAGTTTTTTCTGGTTTCAATTCATATGGCGAATATCAGAGTCATCTTCTGTTCCTAATTATGACACTTGGAAATTAGTTATTGCTATCTTTTTCGCAATACTAGTTTTTTACCTTAATTCAACTATTTAGCATGATGTCCTGTTTCCTCATTCTCATCAAAGCCTACAAAATAATTTATATCTTTTTGTTATATTTGAATGCTGACTAACGCCTTATGCACTACATCTTGAACAAATATTAAATCGAAAATTATATGAAAGGAATATACCCAGTTCTAGTCTGTTTCAATGGATTTTTGTTTACCGATGGTCCGGCTGTTGTCACTAAACGATACTGCACCATATGACTATTAGCTTTCATGTGTTTCAAGTGATTACTCTAAAAAAAAATGTCATAAAAATCAACAAAACATGCCATTTACAATCATTAAAATCAATATCCAATTGTCACAGCAATAAATGAAAATTATAGCTATCTTCTTCTCATAAAAAAAATCCTCTATTCTATTCTAATCATGACCAATTATCACAGAAAAATAGCTGAACCAGAATTATTTATTCAAATCCTTTAAAAAATTTTTATTTAACATTTTTTAGTCTAGGTAAGAAAAACAAAAAAAAGGCTTAGCACCGAACACGTAGCCCACTGCGTAATATCATAGACAACACCATCCAAACATGCATAATAGATCCAAATAAAGCCGAAACGAGTTTCTGCCCAAATATCATTCTGAAATTACTTAAATTATAGTACTATAAATATAGTCATTCCACCATATATCAAAAGCAAACACATCAATAAAAATCAAAAAATATACGGAAAATGAAGACAAGAACTGTCAAATTATTCAGAAATTTATACTACTTTTTTTGATGAATGCAATTATACTTCCAACCATATATTAGACCCAGACTTTAATTTACTCATTAGTTATGCGAGGTATATATCAATGAAGAGGTTTAGAAGATCATACATGTTTAGCGGGATGACGAAGTTTGCATTTTTTACAGTAACGGGCCTCTGAAGCACGAATACTTTCTACTGGTATACGCGCATGTTTACTACCACAATCGCAATACATCGCATTTCGTGCTTCGTTCATCTTTTCGCGCAAGCGCTCCCACAATTCTTCCATTTCTTTATGCTATAGAAGATTTAAAAATTTAAAAGATAATTATAAAGAAACAATGTTTAAACTTCTGAATTTAATAACTATGTTTAACAATTTCTATTTATTGAAAAATGATGCATTTTGAGACGCAAACTTTCACTTAATATCTCATTGCATTGTGCGATTAACTTCAGGAGGGCAAAAATTTGCTTGTCTTCTCGAAACAACTGGTAAATTAAGACAAGTTTTTTTTCTCTACTCAAGTTAAAAATGCTTAGAACTACTTTTTATGTAGCTATAGCACAGATTGAGAAATTCAGGAAAATCACCTCCTACTAAAAAAAAAAAAAAAAAAAAGAAGTGTCGCATCAATTACTAGCAGCAAAAATTCCAAAACAATAAGACATCTTTACCAGTGGATTTTTATGCAAATTGGCAATATTATATTTGTTCCGAACATCTGGTGTACCAATCGCATCAAAAGCCCTCGAAAGAATCTTGAAAGCTTCATCTGCTCCACTTAAATGGTTCTATAAAATTATCCTAATATATACAATTATCTTTAAGTGATTCCGTAAAATTTTTTTTCCAATTATTTCTAATACAAAAACAGACTTCTCTCAAAACTATGAAATTCAATAACAATTATTATAACTGTCACTCAACTGAAGTCAAATTTAATTAATTTAACAGACAATAAATCTATAGAAATATTTGTCGAAACGCAGGTAAAAAATGAAAATGAAAAATAAAACCTTATCAGGATGTACCAGAACAGCTTGTTTTTTATAATATCGCTTAATATCATCATCTTTACAGTCGGCCCTTAAACCCAGTACTATATATGCATCACGTCCACGACATTTCAAAATTCGTTCCATTGCTTCTTCTCCTTAAACTAATTATTAAACAGCGTAAATGGAAAAAGTGGAGAGAATATTTCGGAGAAAATTCCCCAGTAATACTAAACTTTTAAGACAGTTAACGATTTAGCATACAAGAAATAAGTCCTTCCGGTTTTTAGAAAATTCCAAGATTGAAAAACCAACCAAATCTGAACCATAAGGTTAGAATAAGACAAGCAAAACGATGAAAAAAAAAATGAGAATAATAAATGCAAAAAAGAAAGTAATCAAAAAAGCAATCATGACTTCTTTTAAAAATAAAATTATGTTTAAAATTCACCTGTTATCGGCAATTGAATATTTTCATTTAGACCCCATTCAATAGCTTTTTTCTCATTTTTCCACATTCTTTTTATATTGAATAACCGAATATTTTCCCAACATTTTCTGTTTAAAAAATCAAGTAATATAAATTTGTAACTAATCAAGAAGTTTTAAATTTAAAAACTTGCATTAGAATTTAAATATATACAATACCTAATCATGTACTCGAAAGATTTTTATGTTTTCATATATTTTATTTCATTTTTTTAAAAATATAAAATATGAAGCCAAAATATGAAACTTCTGGATATTATTATTATATCATTCATTAAATTTAAAACCAGCAGTTTTGATCAATCAATAGATGGGATCATCACTAAAGATTAGCTAAGATGAATAAATGAAATTTTAAGCAAAATAATGAAGTTTAAACAACAAAGCCAGGCACAAAAAATTACCTCTGCGCATCTAATGTGGAGTACCAGCATCGTTGGCAGTTGAAAAGAATACTAGTGTAACCAACCACAATTCTTCAAGACAAATTTTATGTTAATGCCAATTTATAAATTAAAAAAAAAAAAAAAAAAAAAAATTTCAGCAACTATCACACACTGATCAATACATTAGCAAATAATTGGACTAATCACCTCATCAACCCAATTATTTGCCAATTTATTTAACTCCTTTTGAAAATTACAATAAAACTTTTTATTAATAAACTACTACTACATACGTATATTGGGTGATAGCCCAAAGTTGCAATGATATATCCCATAAAAGATCTATAATCCATTGAAGAGCATGTTTGATGATGGAAAATACAAGAGTTACCATAATACCTAAAACATTATTCTAAAAAATGCAGAAATCATAATATAAAATCAAAGAAACAGCAAAGGATTTCGATACAAAATCAAAATTCCAAAATGAAGGACAGATATGGGTGAAAAAATTTAAAACATACTTATATAGTCTGCTACATCACTTTGACGTTTTTTAACAGAATTCCGTTGTTTTCGGCCACATCTCGCAGAATCATTCGATGCATGTGCACTCAGTTCACGACGAGCACCAATCGCTTTTTTGAAAACTGCGGAAAAATTCTCATTTAAATTCTAACAGAGAGAAAGTTAACAAAAGATATGCCTTCTGCGCAACAATTTGGAGATTTACTATCCAAAATTTATCTTATGAGAGACTTTGTAGACTACAACTTCTATGATAAATTAATTTTTATAATAGATACAATGATATAGACAATTATAAATCAATTTTTAAAATGTAGAAGTGTGCCTATATAGTAATGAATCTTTCATACAATCCAATCAACATTGTTTTGAAAAGATCGAGATCACCAAACTTTCCTAAGGAATTCTACACGAACGGTATTCAAAATAAAGTCATGATAAATCATGAGATGACTTTCGATGAATACATTTAAAAAAAATCAATAAAACACGGATTAATACATATTTCTAACATGAAAAATGAAAAAAAAGATCAACTTCAAATAGAACAAAAAAAAAAATCTCGTGAAGAAAATAAAAAAATTCATACCATTACGTTGAGCTGAAGAGAAGTTTGAAGGCTTAATTCCATTTTGATTCAAATCCTTGGCTTTATCCTCAATCAATGTGTTGCCATTCTCACCAGCTCTTCCTATGTTTTCTGTAAATAAATACTAGTAATATAAGCAGATAAATGTAATGCAACCTAAATACTCATTCATACTGTTTCAGAAAATGTTCTAAAAGTTTAAAATCTAAATTAAAAATTCATGAAATAGGCAAAAAACGAAAACTACTAATAATAACGGTGTTAATGTAAACGGCAATAATTCACCATTCTTCATTAAAAAACAAAAAGTTAAAACCTAGTCTACATTCTTTATTAAATGTCGAAAAAACTTTATTAACTTTTATTTAAACTTCCACCAATTTTTTCGGCAGAGGGAAATTGACAGTCAAAGATGCACTTGAATCGAGAATAAGGATGACAAACAGAACTAATTAAGCCATACTGAAAATTATGTCTATGTTACAAGAAACAGTAAAAATAATGCTATAAAAAAACACACCTAATGAAACGTCGCGAACTTTTGGTTTCGATGTAGCTACATCCGCTGATGGTTCATGATGAACAACTACTGAAGATAATGATCGACGTGTAATGCGACGTGGAACTGTATTTGGTGCCTGCGTCCCAAGAGATTGTAAAACATTAAAACGACTGGAAGCATCCACAGCTTGATTACTGGCTAATCCTATGATGATTAAATTAAGCTGATATATTTAATTTTCTATAATATAGTCATCGTAGATTCATAGACGGCTTATGAAAAATAATATTCGAAACAAAAATTTATTAATTTGAATTCAGTAAATCTTATTTAAACAGGGACAAATGAAGTCTACAAATATCCCAAAATTATTTACTTGAAGGAATTCATATTCCATCTTTCCGTCTAGCATCTAATCCATTATTAAAGCACAAGAAAAAAAAAACTTTCCTATATTTTGGAATGCCCATTATAATGTATTGAAATTTGAAATGAGATTTCGCACTTAAACTAAGTCATTTATAAAAAATTATTAATGATAAATTGATATCAAAGATTATACTAGTAATATTGAGACTTACCATCTTCACCAGTGATTACTTGTTCATTTTTGTTGCTTTTGATACCTTTGTTTTTTTTATGAATAATTTTTTGAAATTCGTAACCAGTTTTTTTCTTTCCATAACCACAACCTGTTAATAAATTTAAATTATTCTTCAAAAATATCTAATTTTTCTCGTTAAAATAATTTTACCTTTCTTTGCAACGACGTTGCTTTTAAGATGGATAGCTCCTTCATTCTGCTCGGTGTATACATCATTAACGGTACAAGATACTGGTATAACTAAAGTTTCATCAATCGATTGGCAACTACTATTGATGTGGTGTGTTGCTATTACACTTTTTGAAGTTGAATTATCACCATCTTTCTTCTCTAAATTAATCACATAATTTGATCAGCAATAATTTATTAATCTAACTCAATTCATCAAGAAAGATCGATTATTCCAGCATTTGATTATTCTCTAAACATTCGTTAAATTTGTTTTATATTCCATAATGACCTTCCATTTCGCTTATCGCAATATGAAAATGCAACTATATGACTGATTGATTTCTCGAAAAATACATCATTAATCACTTTGCAATTTTTCAAACTTATTCAAGGGACATTAAAACATCTTATTACCTGAAAAAACGGATGATGTATAAGGAATAGACGATGGTGGGTTTGATATTAAAGAGGAAAACGATGAATTTGACATGACGTGTTCTTTCTTGGAAGCTGCATCTCGATAACTTTTACTCAGTGGCACAGTAACAGCTGTAGTTACTTCCGGCATAAATACGTTTGAAGAAACATCTTCACTAAAACATAGATTCCTCAATTTGAGAAAATATAATATGATTGAAATGAAAATAAGGCGGAATTTTCAGGAATCACTTGTGGTGTCACTCTAGGGCATTACATTTCTTTTTATTGCCAATAAATTTAAAATACCAGAAAATTGTGTTTACCAGAAAACTTTTTTTCATATTTGCAATAGTAGTTGATAAAGAAGTCAGCATTATAGAATTGCGACTATACAAATCATATACAAGGGATACAAATGAAAAACTTACATTTGCACCGGATTAGTTGTCGGTTTTTTAATTCTTTCCGGTGGAAGATTTTGTGGCACGTATGAATCTATATGCACTAGGCCATTTCCACCGACATTAGAATAAATATGTGGTGGAGGAGCTGCGAAAATTCGTGGATCAACTGAAGAACTTCCAAGATGATGCTGATGGTGACGGTACATGTTTTGATAATGATGCTGTTGCATTGTATCCAAGGTATTGCTGGGTGGCATGACCGATTTCAAAACCTGAAAAAAGAATTATAATTACAGTCCGATAAAACGGAGAGATCTGAAACTATCATCGTAAATATTCATTGAAAAATTAAGACAGTAAAAAAATTACAAGCAAACATACCGACATTGTCCGATGGGAAGAATATGGCATTCCATTTGACATGTATGCATCCATGGTTGCACCTGGTACCTTATGCCATTCGTCATGCTTAAAAATTCATATTTGAAAAATTAAACAACAAGAATATTTATCTTTCTAAAAGTAAATAAGAAATACATTTGAGAGTATGCCGCAGGACATACAGAAATCAATTTCGAAAACTAGCGATCTCAAAATAGCTGAAAAAATGAACCCCTCCAAAAGACGATCGGTAAAAATCAGTGCGAGTTACAGCTGTTGCGGTGGGTGTTTGTCTATAAGGTACGGCAACTGGTGGTGAAGTTATCATTCCCGGAGTTTGACGAGCAACTGATGTCCACTGTGGTGAAGCAATGGAACAAAGACTATATGGTGGCGGTGGTTCTGGCCAGAAGATACGATTTGGGGTTGGACCAATTGGACCTGAACCTGGTAGCACATTCCCGGATGGTTTATTACCGCTTCCACTCGTCTCTGAAAATTTAAAATAATCAAAAAAAAAAAAGAAAATCAATGATAACTTTGCAAGGCATAATTGCTTTGAAAGAGAGCAAATGATATTATCAAAAATAATTTTACTTTGCTGTAGTATTTTTTGGAATCCGAAACACAGGTTTTTTTTTTGTCAAAAAAGGGTTAAAGATTATTGAAAAGAAGCTTTGCAAAAGTATATAAATTACAAGTCAAATAACCACCGGAAATTTGAATATTTCCAAATCTTGCAAGATTTAAAATTTTTCAAATTTCGGCAATCTATTATTAGCAGCACTAATCCAAACAGTAACATACCGGTAGTATGACCATTTGTCTGTCCAAAAACATCATCCTCACACAGAAGATTACCAATATAATGGCGCTCTTGTTGATCGTCTAAGGTTGATGTTATATTCGCCATTTCTTTAGCTTATTTTGTAAATTTTCGGTACTACACTGTGATGCATTTCATTTCAACCAGACTTGCTGTCTGCAGTATACTCTTCTTGAATAAATTTATTCTGTAAACAAACTGTTGACTAAATCCTAATTAGTTAACATGAAACCAAGCCAACAGATGGTTATCATCCGATCTCTTTCACATAATGAATTAAGTAATTAAGTGATCATGGATTAACTTACGGATTAATTTCAATAATTTTGCTAGGAAAAAGAAAAAAAATCTCTGTCATAGAATGAAATATATAATAACAATAATTATGACAAAATGAAATAATGGAGAAATCATTTTAATTCAAGTATTTCAATTTCAATAATTATTGAAAAAATTACATATTAGTCATATCATAATTTTTTCTATTATAATAGACTTGTTACAACGATTTTACTCTGAATTCCGAAGAAAAAGAAAGAATGAAATAACAACTTTTGAACCATTTAAATGCCTGTTAAACGGCTTCACGCAGCAAAACGTGCCATTGGATTTCACATACGCATAGACAAGTAATATGCTAGCTTTATCTAGTACGAAAAGAATGGTTATGGTCAAAGCAAAGAGACTGAATCTAATAAAAAGAAAGAAATCATCGACTTTTGTCCCTAGCTCTGCTACATTTTGCCAAAATAGCCTTATGTATTCTTAATATATCATAATGCTGCCTCTCACAATTCCTATCGCTTTCTATTGTCTCCTCAATTAGAACACCTTTTTAAGCCATCTTAATTCCTCCCACATCGACAGTAATTTGCCCTATCGATTTTCTTTCCCTATACTATTTCGAATAATCTGCATCAATCTTCATCGTCTCTTCCAGATAGGATTTTATTCCTAAAATATATAAATCCCAGCAGTGCAATGCGTCTATTTATCGTTTCCTCCCAGCAGCTACTTTCTTTCGTCTAATTAAACATAAAATATGCCCATACTTATCGCTGCAACAATTGTAAGTCTATTGAAACAGAAGGAATATGAACTTTACGGCTGGGAAGTTCTGATAAAAAGAGAATATCACTACACCAAGATATCTTATAATAGGATATTATCCTTACTATAGCACCATTCACATCTATGTTGCAAGTTTCTTAGCAATGATAAATGATATCCAGCGCTGATAAATGATACTGGATACTGAGTGATATTTCGGCATCGGGGTGATGAACGATAGAAGATTTCTGGTATCACTCGTTATCTCTTACCTTCTACGGTACGAATGAACGAAATAATAGATGAGATTGTTTACGCTAATTAGAACAAGAGAGAAAAATTCTCGATAACACTGTGTTTTATACCAACTCAATTCTTTCTCAACTCTTTAATCAATTTTGCCTATTTCTCAATCTATTTGTTAAATTTCCCAATGACTTGCTTGTAAGTATGAATTCCTATAAGAGATTTTCAAGTGTATTCCGCATCTCTAAATAGGCTTTACATTAGCTAATGGTTTAAAATATATGAAAATCTCCCCTTCCTTTCCTATTTCCTTTGTCAAAAATCTTCCCTTCTTTCCCTCTTTCGTTTGTCTTTCTTAATTTTTCTTTTCAACATAATTTTCCTTCTTATTCCATTAATATAACTTTTTAAAAAAATATTATAAATTCGTCATCTGCTTAAGATTTCTACTTCTCCAGAGAAATATTCAGAACAAAAATAATCCCAGCCTAATTACTTTTAGAGACCAATTAAATTCTAATTCTATCCTAACTCTTACATTACTCATTCACTGAATGTGGCCTCCTATTTTGGGTACATTATGAAACAGTAAAATTGTAGCAGAAATATGAAATGTTACCTTGCATAAAACATCTAGAATGCCTAGAATAAAAGGAAATGATTTCTATCGATTTTTAAATTATTGAAACATTTCTGAAAGATGCGATTTGAATAACGATGAATGGTCCTAGTGATTGTGAATAAGATAAGTCAATAAGCGAATTCTTTTACTTTTTTCTTTCTGGTATTTGGAAATGACTGAAAGGGATGGAAATGATCAGCTCTGATTGAGGGTGATAAGACAGCATCGACAACTGATCGGAGGGAAAAAAGGAAAAAAAAAGAAAGTTGCGACACGGATTTCGAAATCCGAGGAAGAGGAAGAGGAGAAGATAGAAACAACGATGAGGATGGATTTGGTACATAACTACAATACATGTGCGAATTGAACCGACGACGACAAACAGGCGATGAAAGAACTATCAGACGAATTCGAAACTATTGAGACTTTCCATTTCGATGTCTCTTATTCTCTCGGTAACATGAAGTCACTTACATCGATGAATTCGGTCTGCTATAGTTTCAGGTGAAGAGGGAAGCAAAGAAAGGATGAGAGGTAAATGGGAAGGAAACGAGGAGACGAGGAGGAAAAGACAGCATACTTCAGTCAATTTTGCGGTAAACAGAAATTTTTCTTAGCGAAGGGCATAAGAATTTCGGGGGCTCTTTGAAAAAAAATAAAAATAAAGCAAAGAGAAGGATGATGACAAAAATTTGCCGCATTAAGTATTTTGGCTGATGAAGAAAATAATGACGGTAATGATGATGATGATGATGATGATGATGATGATGTTGATGTTGATGTTGATGTTGATGATGTTGATGATGCAGTAATAGTTTATAAGCGATGGTATGTCGTGATGGAAAGAAGAGGGCAAATAAAATGAAATTTAGGAAGAGAAATGGAGATGGTTGACATTGAGGGTAGGCAAAACATTCGAGATTAGATAAGATCAGTGGAGAGCAATCGATAATTTTACCCACTAACCCATTAATCGGATATCAGTTCAGGATTTATATATATCCTGACGAACATAACTCTTTCCGGCATATTCTAAGATATATCAATGGTATGACTGGTACAATGCTCTGGCTGGTACGATTGAATCATATATTACTTGCTGAAGTGATTAAATGGCATCACTGAATGCTTATCCAATGGTCACTCAGACTAATTGTAGCCTTGTCGCTCGTTAGAATGACCAATATTTTATGTTACAATCATATTACATGTTGTCCTAATTCTTCATAAATAACATTTATCAAATGATTAATTAATTATCTTTATTGGGAATTTCCTTGCATGAATAAATCGATCGATCAGTTGGAATAAAAGCTACAATCCGAAAGACAATAGGCAATAGATTATAGAATGGAAAAAAAAAGAATTAAAGCAATAATTGTTGATTGTTTCTGCTAGCAAGAAAGACATCTAATTTGATTGTAGCTCTTTTTGTCATTTCAATCTTTTTCCACTAAAATTGGTTTAAGCAATTATCACTGGCTAATACGATTTCTCGATTAGATTTAACATTTGATAAGAAAGAGTTAGAATTTATCGTTTTATTTCCCCACAATTTTTCAATATCTCAATGAAATTACTGCTCGTTAATCAATCGTTACATCCTATCAAATTTAACAAACTCTCCCAGATATGAGAATAATGTTTCTGTGCATCGAATATTGATTAAAAATTAACGTGCAGTAAATTATCGAATATTAATTAAAAACAGGATCTCCAGCTTATGCTATAAATGTTTGCTATCATTAAAGAACAACGATTGAAATATTTATGAAATAATCAATTTATACTATTATCAATCATTGCAAATAATTATTAGTAGAGCGATATAACAATTTTTCCCGTCAGAGCTTACTTGAAACTAATGTTATATGTCATATCATTGACCTTGTCATTTTGAAACTTGTCAATCTGAGTTTACTTGAAACTAATAAGTGTCATATGTTGTATCATTGATGTTGTTATTTGAAATTTTTCATTCTGAGCTTACCTAAACCTGATGAGTGTCATATGTCGGATAAATGAGTTTATTATTTGAAACTGATGAGTGTTATATGTCGTATCATTGACGTCGTTATTTTGAAACGTGTCAATCTGAGCATCTCTGAAACTAATGACTGTCATATGTTATATCATTGACGTCTTTATTGCGTCAATACTTTTAAATTTCAGTGTTAGATTAAAAATGAAGAATAAATTATTATTACTTGTAAGTATTGCAATTATTTGAAAGAAAGATTCAAAGTCCAAAAAAATAATTTAAAAAAATGACTCATTCATTTATGTAAATTCATTGCCAATATTGAAAAGCTAAAATCATAATAGAGTTAGCTATTCTGTTAGGTTATAGCGCAAAAAAAATGATGCCAAATGCAAAAAAGTATTCTTCTGTTCAGTACAATCATAATTATTATATGAATATTTTAAAATGAGAGAAATATGGAATATTTCAGATTTTTCACTCCTTAACTTTACTTCTTGTCATTAATCTCCGATAAGTCAGACATTGAAGATAAAAAACTGACAGGTGCTATTCAATCATTTACAAAATTTAAAATTCTGTGTATAAATTAATTTGATATATAAATTATATGTGAAGTTAACCACCAATTCATATCAAGGGTATTATAAATCAAACCATAATACATCTAAAAGTGCTAGAGAAATGTAAACAGGCTCATTTATATTGAAATATTCTGAAAGTTTCATTGGAAGAAAACCGAAGCGTATATAAACAAACTTCTTTTTACAACACAATCGAATCACAGAAATCTCATCAAAACAAAAATTTTTTTCAAATATATAAAATTGTTCTGAAAAAAAAAAAAATGATTTAACCACCGATTTACTGAATATTCCAGCAGATTTCGAATATTTATAATAGATGGAAGGACATGACGGTATGTTACTTTTTTCTATTTTTCCTTATTTTTATTCAATTTTCAGTATTTGAAATAAAAAGATGATAGATTATTATATAGGACTGCATAACTAAGATGATTGCAAATTGATCTTTTGGGAATACAATTTCTTATTTTTGAATGAATCATGCGCGAAATAAGTTATTTGATGAATTATTAAGAAATTCAGCTTTTTTTTTTTTTTTTTTTTTTTGAGTCCTAAGAGTGAAAGTGATGCTCGCTTTGACGATTGGCTATAAAAATTTAATTATTTGTCAAATATCGCGATTTTTTTTGTCAGACCATATTTTTGAATAATCATTGAACAACAATCAATAGAAAATGTCTAAATATCTAATTTGCTTAACTAACATTTTTACAATATTAGACAAGAAGGAAAAATGAAGAAGCGATTATATTATGCCGATAAAATATGTTTATATTTAATGGAATAAAGACGAAAGTTCTATTTTGCAAAAAAAAGAAATTGCAGAGAGAATTCATTTTGTAACAAAAAAAGAAAAAAACTGGATGCAACTGAAATAGACTGCAATCGAAGATTTAAAGCTACAAAAAAAAAAAGGAAAAAAATTGACGAATGAAATATAAGTTTATTTCGTTGATCAGTTTTGTCGGAGAATTGAAATTTGAAAAAAGAGAATTTCAGAATGCAAATACAATTTGTAATTTGATTTATTAGCTTTACACAATGTAACAAAATCGGCAAATTTGATACCATTTTTAAAATTGAATAGAAAATTGTAACCATAATTGGATCATTTGTTATATAGAAAATTTCACATTATTCTCAATTATTTCCTGCACCTGTTTGTTGACACATCTATATGAACAATGCATGGAAAATTTTCCTTAATAATTCACCTACACTTGCTACTAATATATTATTCTTCCTGCAATTAATAATAAATCCCAAGAAATAGTTTGAAAAATCAATATATCATATGTAAAATGTGATGAATTCCTCGAATTCAGTACAATTTAACATTTCCACTTGCTTTTTGAAATAGGCTTCTGGGGATTTATTTCATAGAAGCAACAACACCATCTAATACTTTTGTAAATTCTGCAAGCAATTTATCACCACTTTCCTCAAGACTCTTGATTACGCCACTTCTAAAACACTTTCTTCTTAAAAAATGTTTTTTACTTTTTTTAAGCATTTGATCTTTAAGTACTTGAAGTGCTTGAGTACTTGATTGAAGTGCTTTAAGTACTTGATCTATTTTTTTAGCTTCCTAAACTTTTGCTTTGTTTTCATCACCAATTCTCCTCCATTTGAATTTTTTTATTATATTTTCTATTTCCAGTCTTAAAAAACATTTCAATATCACCTTGTACACGATATTTCTGTAATTTTTTTTTCCCTTCCATTTTTAATCTTCACTGCATTTTTCTCTCTTAAAGTAGGAGGCTAATTCTCATATTTAAATTTTATCCTTTTTATTGTCCAAAATTCTCGCAGCTTTAATAGCGCTATTTTATAGATATTTCATTGATTCGAAATATATTAATTTGATCATCCATTTAGCTTTTCATTTATATTCATCTATATTACAATCACTTTATAGCTCCATAATCATCATCTTGTTGTCGTGAAAAGATTTATTTTATGGCTGCCACAGACAATAATCATTGGAAAGGTTTGTTTTTTTTTAATCATTTAAAATATCACTGGAAAGTTGGATCTTTGTTTGTACTTTTTGATTGTTAATAGCTGGAACAGTTGTTGAGAGTTTATTCGATGAAGATTGAACATTAGAACTGAACTGATGCCGAAATTAAAATATGCGCTGACGTCAATATATGAAGATGTTTACAAAATATTTTAAGCAAACTTTTCTGACTCAAAGACGATAGATCAGAAATTTGATGCTTAAAATCTGGAAAATGTTACAACTTCCCAGCTGCGCAGTTTTAATAATGGAATTCTTCAAAGAAATACAATCCTCATCGTTTCATTTATCTTTAAGCCCAGAAATAAAATAACGAGAATTTTGACTTTTATTCAAAAGATCTTGATCATATTTTAGGCAATTAATGCCACTGGAGAAAAATATTTACATTATTTTTTCATTTCTTTCATATGATGGATGATTAGGTAATCCAAGAAACATTTATATTATTTTAGGCAATTTACATGATTATAAGACTGACAATTAAGGAAATGATTTGTTTTTGCAAAAAAGAAATCAAAACAATTTTAGATTAAAAAACGAAATCATTTGTTTATACTGCAATATTTAGTAATACAAAAAATACTTGCTTACCTTGATATATTTATATTATAAAATATTTCGGCTATTCCAAAAAACTTGTTGAATCTAATGATTCCGCCTGGGAAAGTTTAAGCAGATATGCCAGAACCATCATTATCATGAATTGATATTGCACAGATCATATTATCATTATCATATCATCGACAAGAAAGTTTAATACTTTCACCACAATATATAGTTGGAGAATTTGCATAGAAAATAATGTTATCATTTGAAGAAAATATTTAATATCGAATGTACCATTCAAATAAGTCATTGTTAAATTTTTTTGTCGCCTAAAAAGTGGTGAATTTAATTAATGTAATATGCCGAAAAGGCTAGCTGTCTTGTTATCATTTGGAAAATTGTTGGTGAAGATAACAAAGTTAGCCGGAATTCTTCAGGATGTTGAATGCAATAGCTAAATATGAATTCCATTTCTTTCATGAGTTCAAATTATTTTGATTGATTTCTTGTAGAATAAAAAAGAACATAACAAACATTCGAAAAGTTTGATTAAGCAACACATGAAAATGTACTCATGTGCTAATAACATGGAATACGATTTTTTTTTATAAAAATTTTAAAAAAAAGTGAAAAACTCATCAAAAAAGAAGCTTAAGCTATCATTTTTATCGAAATGTTATAGTCTAAATTACCATTTTTGTCAAAATTAAGTTAAAAAAGCAGAATTTCTCTTATCTCATTGAAAAAAATTCTTTTAGACGAGGTTATTTCACCGTAAGATCATAGTGATATATGTAATATTTTTTCAGCAACTTTTTTGATCGTATGTTTCAAAAATTTAAAATTCAACGTTTTCGTGAAACAAAATATCCTCCTGAAATTGTCTCAATGGTAATTTTGCATCCAAGATTTTTGCCAAATTGTAATGACTTTCTAATATTTGCTTATTTTAAATTGAAATTTGAAAAAGAAGAGAACAAAAATCATCTATTTTGTCCTTCTATCTTCTATTCTGGAAATTTTTTTTTTGGCTTATATTGTTTTTAAGAAGCGTGAATCGTTTAACTTTCAATGATACATTCGAGAAAATTGATCATTTTTCAAAATCAATCGATACATAAATCCTTTAACATTATTTACTTTGATTAATGATTATAAAAAATTTTTGATATATTTTATTTTCAATAAAGAAATTGATATTTCATGAATAGATGGAATTGCTGCCAACAATGCGTGATGTTGCGGATGAGTTAATAAGTTGCTCGGATGCAGTATCTCGACGATTTCAACTTAAAGATGAAACAGGAACTGTGAGCGAGAAACTTGCCATATCGATCAAATTACTCACTCCAAAAGTTGCTGAACATGAGGAGGTAACAATTGAACTTTTAATTAATTAAATAATTCGGCACATCAAAATTTGAAATTCAAGCATAGTACTTTTTTTTTTTTTGACAATATTTGCCGAACATGATCATAGATTAATTTCATTTAAGAAAAAAAAAATCATAATATATCAGTTATTAAACAATAATTTTGCTTATCTGTTTGATATGTTGTTAATCAATAGTTCAGTAATGCGTGTAAATTAATCGATTGCTGATTGTTTAATTTCCAAATGACTTCATTCATTTTTTCACTAATTAATAATTATTTTTGTAGTATGCAAATTTTTTGAAAACTCAAAGCGAAATGTACGATACAATTGGTAATATGCAACGGATAATGTATACCGAAATGCAAGATAAAGTATGAATAATTAATAAGGAATGATGGAAAATTTCCCTTCTAATCATTTTATATTTGCAGCGAATTAAAGAAAAAAACTGCATTTGAATTAAGCGCCTAAATTTCCATATAATTTGGCTAACAATAAAAAATTTTCATTGTATCATTTTTCATTCATTCAATGCCTCTGTGTTAAAATTATTCTGATTGTAGAATTTTTACGGAAATTTCAAATTTTTCAAAATTAATTTTTCTTTGCAACTAAAAATATTAATAGTTTATCATCAAATGCATTGATACATGCAATCATTCAGGTGACAAATCATTTGAAAACCTGGGTTGTATCTGATTACGGTCGCATCATAAATTCAATCGAAGTTTTGAAAGAAAAACGATGGCAGATGGATATGGCAGAAGCAGAAGCTGAGAAGAGTGATCCAAAGTGTTTTGTTTTTTTTTAAATATAAGCGAAAAAAATTGAAATATTCAAGTATTGATTAGAGTTATGCCAGAAATCTTTACCGATTGGTGGTTACGATATCTGTTTTGCAATACTTTTCATACATCTAAACTTTTCTCATCATAAAAGAAATTTAGGGATGAAAAGGCGATAACAGCTAAAAGCTTCAAGTTGGAACAATGTCGAAAGAATTATGAAACACAGCTAGCCTTGGTTAAAGCAAGTTTTTAATTTTTATTTCATTTATTCCAATTAATTAATAAATGTGTACAGAATTAAAAAAAAAAGAGAAAATTAACTAAACAACAACGACTAACAGGAAAAGAGCATATAGTTTTTTCAACTCTAGTTTTTTGCTGTTTTTGATCTCTCTCTTCTATCTTCCACATCTATATCAATAAAAGTTAGAAAGATTCTGATCAAAACAAAAATATTCTACCGATGTAAAATGAAGTTTGGTCACATTATGAGGTTTGGAAGTATTTTTAAATTTTTACTTTCAATTTTTTTTTTCCATCTTAACTTAATACCTTTTCAGGCTGATTTGCGCAAAATTCCAACGATTCAAATTGATCAAGCGATTTGTTTGAAACATTTCAACGAATTGTTGTTCGATTATCATAAACAAATGGAAGAGGTATTGAAAAAATTTGGTGCTGAAAAAGTTTAAATTATTTGCGGATATTATTATTCATTTTTTCATTTTTTAAAAGTAAGCAGAATAAATCATTTGTTTTTTTTTTTCTTGAGTATAAATCTAATTTATAAAGAAATAATGCATGATACTTGGTTTAGACATATACTTTTTGCATGCAGAAATCGATCCTTTCTATCTTATTACTGTTTCAAAAAATTAGTCTCATGTAATTTGAAGATCCATCTTTATCATTTGATTCGAGTCTTTTTATAAAATTTTCGGTGTTTCGGGGAAAAATTTACATTTAATTTAAATATTTGACAGTAATTTTTAAGAATAAAAAAACAATAATCAGACCATTTCCTAAGATTAAATTCTTAATCATTACTGATGCATTATTTCATGGCCATCTTTTTCGAAAATTTCGCAGACAATTGGATGGCCATTTCCATAAATTTTCAAAATGTTGCGGTGGTGGTGCATCTGCCTCCAAATATGGCACCATAGAAGCCCAAATTGATTGTTTTAATGGGATTTGATCGAAATCACCTTGGTGATAAGAATACTGCAATCAGATGATAATCGTATCACTTGAGATTACAAAAACATTAGAAAATGAATACGTTATATTTACAATAATTGAAATTTATCAAATGAGACAAATATTTGTCAAATAAGAATTGCTTAATATATAAGCGCTATTGTAGAAAAAAAGGCAATAAAAAATACTGATAATGAGTGATAAGTCCAGAAGATACGTGTTGTAAGGCAATAAGCTAGTACTACATCGATTGTATAATGCTTTCTGGCCAATAAAATGCAAGGGATGGCAATAAATGTGGCTCGATAAGATAATTCAGCCACATAATAAAGTTTCTTTGGACAATACTGCTTCAAAACCAATGCTGCCATAAACAATGATATGGTATGTCCCGATATAATCAAATCACCACAAAGTTCGCTGTAAGAGTAAACGACAATTTTAAAATTATCCTTAATTTTTCGGAAATTTACAAATATATGCTTATTAATAATTCAGAAGTAATGAGAAGAATAAAATGATATATTTGTATTTTCTACTTTTCAATTAATGAACTTCAAATTGTAAATATTGTAAAAGCTTCGAGCATTCGGCAGAATTTATTGCTCAATTTTCGAGTAATGGAATTTGTTGATCTTCTGAAAAAAAAAAAATCTCAAAATAAACAAAAATGGAGAAAGTTTTTGGATAAAAGAAGAAAAAATTAATAATTGACTGACCGTGGACGAAGTTGTTCAATTCCAGCAGACCAAAATGTTCTTAAAATTCGATTGATTATTATATTCAGATTACCATTACTTTTTGGTGCACAGTATGTTTTTTTACTTGGTACTGGTACCTACAATAGGATACGGTATCAATTTCAAGCAATTGTTACGAATTACAATTATCAACATAGGATTCCTTATGGAGAGGGAAACAAGGGAAAAAATTTGTTTCATCGATTTTCAACTGTTCAACAAGCATCGAAATTTAAACAATGAAATATTGGAATAAGACTGGAATCGAATATCCGGTAGAGATGATCAAATCTTTTCATGACAAATTCTTTTTCTCATGTGCTTCTGTTCGTTTTATTTGATTTAAGTCTTCCTATTTCTTATTGATTTCAAAATACTTTATTGAATTCAGATTCTGTCTAAGAATTCGCATAACTGTTTAACTCATAGAACCAAAATATTGAATTTATTCTATAATAGTAGTGATAGCAGTAACAATGATATTGATAATTAAATAATTAAATAATGATATTATTTAAATAACGTCAGTAATGAGTGTTAAAAATAATTTGGGTAGGAATGAAAGAAAATCGAGAATATCTTTTTAAAATTTTTTGAAAAATTTTCCACTAATTTAAATATTGCAGTTCTTGCTAAGCAGTTCATCCATCAATTCTTTAATCGACGAAAAGCAAAATTGAATAGAAAAATTCATATAATAATGATGAAATGCGTCATTTGCATGATTCCATCAGATATGCTCGACTGAGGTTTTCGAAATTTCAATATTCGAATTTTAAATCAGAAATAGAATCGAGCAATCAGTGAAATATTCCTTATCAATTCATCTTCATTATGTTGCTATTCATCTATCTATCGCAATACTTTAATCCGATTATGTTGTCATTCATACATCTGTCTATTATTTTAATCGATTTTTTTCATTTCATTTTATTTCATTTTTCAGAAAAATGTTTAGAGAAGGGAAAAGAAGTGAAAAAAAAAGAGAAAATTCAAACAATAAAATCGGTTTTAGTGGAATATATTTCTATTTTATTTTCCACTTTGCGTTAATAATTGTTAGGGATAAAAGCAATATTTCAATAAACAAGAAAATGTTTCACTCATTCATACATCCTTTGTCTTAAAATTTTAATGACTAGCACGAAAAAAAAAAAAGAAATCAATAATTCCTGCTTTTCATTCTAATTTGATTTTTTAATTCTTTTAAAAGAATACAAACATTTTAAGAGATTGATATGTTGTTTGGTTTTCTCTAGCTTATTGCATAATCAATAAAAGAGATCAAAATTTTACGATTTCGTAATTTAACAAAAAAAAAAAAAAAAAGAAATAAAAAAAGATAAAGGAAAACCTGAATTAAAATAATGCAGAAAGCGCGAAAAAAGTAGCACAAAGCAGCACAAAAGAAAACTCTCCGAACTATGATCCATCGATATTTGTGACAAAACATCACGCCGAATGATATTATCAGTATGGTGATCATTATTATTTCTGTTACTATTATTGAACTTGTTATCTGTAACGAAAAAAAAAAAGAAAGAGAAGGAAAAGAGAGAATAAAAGTTAATAATTTTTAGCTTACAGTTTAATCAAAATCAAAATAACAATTTAAATAGTTTTATTATTTAAAAATTAAAAATAATCCTTCAGAAATGACACATTCGAATTTCACTTTCATTTAACAATAAAAATTGAATGAAAAAATGGATTGTGATAAAATTCTGATCAAAATATCACTTTTCTACTTAAATTCTTGTAAAATAACAAAACTTCTTACTTCTGGGAATAAACTAAACCATAAATCTGGTAGAGGAAGCACGTCACCACGCGGTATTCGATCATGCGCCCATGCTAATGCTATTTCATTTGCAAACCATGCTAAAGCCTGAAAATGAATTCAGTTTGAATAAATGAATCGATCAAAAATGATCAAAATGAGTAAATTTTAATTTATAAAATATGCAAAATTTAAAAAAAAAAAAAAAGCTTGCTTTTGGTAGATATTGTTAAATCTTTTCTTCGAAAAGTCTTAATAATAAAATATCTCAGCTTTGAATATATTAGAATATCAAATTGTAATATGCAGGATATTTAAAAGTTTTTGAATTAATCATTCAACCCAATCTTTCGAATGCTTAATCAAATCAATACTATCACTGCTTCGAAAAATGACAGTAAAAGAAAAATTGAAATTATGTCATGTCATATGTCTTGTTATTTATTTAATTTTAACAAACTTTAAATTAAAAAAGTTTTTCAGGGAACAAATACTAAATTGCATTATAAATATTTTCTCATTCAACTAATTTTACGACAAAAACAATTTTTTTTTTTGCTAAAAATAAACCAAAATTGGATTGTTTTCAATTGAAACTAAAAAAAAGTTAAAAAAATAAAAACAAAGATCAAATAGGCATGAGAACATCGTCAAAATTTAAATAATTTACTAAATGAATATTTTATTTGGCATATTCATTTGAATTTTTATTTCGCAAAAAATTTTCGTTTCTTTCAAGTTAAAATAGGACATGATGAAATGATAAGTCGAATTTTGAAATAAAACTTACTAGGAAAATAATTGCAACAAACGTCGGTCCTCGTCTTGGTCTAAATATCCTATCGACTTCAGTATCAACAGAGATTATCGACATTTTATGCATTTTGTTTTTTCAATTATTGTTTCGTCAAAGAAACTATTCAGCAAATTGTAAGAAACAAAAATGCAAAATTTACTTCTTTTCTTCCACCAAGAATTGCTTAATCGATAGTAATGAGCGACAAGGCAGAATGTATCTTCCTTCTCCTGGAAAATTGTCAAATTTGCTATAGCAATGAATATGGGATTTCATATTTGTTGAAATGTCTTGAAAAAAAAAAAAAAAAAAAAAGAAGAAAGGAAAAAACATACAATGAAATGGAATTCAATAAATAAATAAGTAATTTTATTAGACTAAAAATACATTGTTTAGAATCGAAAATGAAAAAATTGAAAGTGATTTGAAATTTTTTTAAAAATTATGATATAATACAATCATGAATTTCAATGTGCTATCATTGTATTATAATTCGAAATTGCAAAAAGAATGAAATTTTGAAAACAGCTATCGGCAAATGTATGTTTCAATGATGAGGATGATTTAAATGAATTAGAGAAAAGTGATTGGCAAGTGAAATTTGTTTTAGCTTTTGGAAAATTAAAATCTGTCCAGTTTTATTTAGGAATAGTTGAGAGATAAAAATATGCAGCAGTATTTAAATGCTAATGCGATAATGGTTTCAATTGGCAAAATCAATAAAAATTAGTAGTTTGAAACAACTCTATTTATTAATGCATGATTGAATGAGTTCTTTGTTCAATCGACGAACTAGTATTAATAAATGAAAAATAAGCGGATAAAAAAGAAACTGAAGCAATTATAGCGAATGAATCGATCGAAAATTGTGAAATTTTGTGAAATAAAATTGTCGTTTGAAAGATCAAATTTTCCGGTCAGATTTATAATGTATTATGAGATTCGAAGGTATTAAAAACATGACAATGAATGTTTACCAATGATTATGGTATAAAATTATAAAAATATTTTCATTATTTGTCATCAATAATATTTTATCAATGCTATCAGTATCAGTAATGATAACTATTTTGGCACTATTATTGATAATATCAAAATATTATCTTAGTGTCTTCTTACGAAAATGGAAAGTCAAATAAATCATTTACTATATTAAAGTAATAATAAAATCATCGCAAAACTATGTCTTAATACAATTGATTATCTTTACTGAAAATGCTGGCTTCGACAGCTTTTTTTTTTTCAAAGTTGTTTTAAAAGTTTATGCTGGTTTAGTTAATAGATAAAAACATGTCGAGAGTTTTTGAAAATCAATAAATTCAATTTTTTTCTTCGTCACTTTATTCATGCCAACTTTTCTCTCCAAACTGAAGAATATTCAAATTTTAAGCTATTTCAAATATTTCATTGCCTCATTTTTCATTTAAAAATTGCAAATTATAAATTTTGTCAAGAATTCATGAAAGGAAAAGTGCGAAGGATTTGATCAATTTTGTTCATATAATTTCCTTACTCAATTTTCGTTAATCATCATCTCAAGCGTGAAAAGCGTAATTGCATATACATAACTTTTTTTTTTCCAATTTTTTTTTACAGTTAAGAATTTTTCCTTCTCTTTTTCTCTAACTCTCCCTTTTTCCTTATCTTTTTATCTAACTGATCATCTTTTTTCAGTACATCCATGAATTTGATATATTATTTGTATACCAATAAATAACACTTGACAAAAAAAAAAAAAAAAAAAAAAAAAATTTAACAAAAACATCATCAGTGAGATTTTTTTTTTCTTTTCATTAAATTAAATTCATTTCATTTTAATATCAATGAAATATTAGTAAGTAAAGTATTCATTAAATTAAATTCATAACATCAATGAAATATTTTTCATTTTAATATCAATGAAATATTAGTAAGTAAAGTGAAGTTATGAAAAATTTATCTTGCATAATAATATTAATGATTGACTTTCAATTTTTAAACTTCCAAATTGAATTATAATAAAATTCAAATTTAAAAATAGTATAATTTATTAATTCGTAATGTTCTAAATTTAATGATTGAATAACTTAGACTGGAAGATGAAGGCAAAGATAAAGATTTGAAATAGATGAATAGAAGGAAGTGAAAAATATCATGTAAAGATTAAAAATTATTCTTTTTCGTTGAAATCCATGCACATATTAAAACTTTCATGTATAAATGATATGGCAGAAAAAAAAGTGAAAATTTCTATCTTATTTTCTCTAATCATCACCATAGATACAAAAAGGAAAATGACATTGAAAAAGTTAGATGAAATATTAAATATTCACTAATGTAATTCAACACTCCAAATTTATATATCGTTTATATCAGCAAGTGGTCGATGATCTCATAAACTTCTATTCAACTTTTTCAATAATGAACTCATAATCGATGAAATCAAAAAAATTTCACTAAAAATTGTTGAATTTCGAAGTCTATTTTTCTAAATCTATTAGTTCTTCAATAACAATTCATTCAGTTTTTAGATTGACCTGAAAGTTCAGCAATAAGAAAGCCTGTTAATCGAAAACCTAACAAGTAAAGCGAATTTCCATGTAAAAATAGCAAGTTTGAAAATTGCTTTAGTTTTCTCTATGCCTTAGTATATAATCAAGTTTTTAATTATTTATATATGGCTGGTACTTTATTTAATTATAGCATACTTTCGCATATAACTAGTATGATTTGAGATTTAATTTAAAAACAAAATCGCAAAACAATGGGACTATGAAATGAGAGAGAGAGAGAGAAAAAAACAAAGACTCAAACATTTTTTCGCAGAAAAAATTATCAAATTCAATTCTAAGTTATTGCACAATTATTTTTTCTTATTATTAAAAAGATCAATCTGAGAAAAGTAATTAGATTATATTGAAAGATTTGAAAAAAAAAAAAATTAAGAATTCGAAGTTAATAATATGAATTGAATCAAATGAAAGCGAAATTAGAATTTTTTTGATAAAGTAATTCGAAAATAAAGTGAAATGGCATGGGATCTCATTATCAAGCAATCGCCTAATCACTTTTCTCAGATTGCCCTTTTTTTTCAAATAAAAAATAATTATGAGAATATTAATTTTAAATATCCCTTTAAAAGAAGACTAAAGCTTTAGAATGAGTAAACAGAAAAACGTTGAATGATATTTAAATCAAAATGGAGACCAAAGTATAGATGAGAGAATGATTAAAATTGAATCGATTTATGTAAATAATATTGTAATCATAATTTGTAGACTCAAACATCTCTTCCTCTTATCATCATATTTTACCGCTTTATTTGTTTTTATTTTCAAAACGAAAAAAATAATTAAATAGCCTGCAGGAAAGTATTGAATTATCTCTCGCAAACGACTGAAATGTCTCTTCTTTTATCTTTTCCAACAATAATAACAGCAATATAAATCTTTTCCCCATCCAATCCATAAAACTAAAGTAAACAAACTCATATATTAGCATTTTGTCGAAGCTTAGCAACAATTTGTTGCTAGCGAATAATAGCAAACATTGTCACTTGAATCAGAGCTATAATTAATGCTTAATCTATTATCGAATTATAATGATGATAACTGATAAGCGATGATATCTTACTAAGTATAAAATATATTATCATTCAATGAAAAAGAGTCATTCTACTTCTTTAGCATTCGCTTTTATGTCATTAACTTTATGAATTTGTAATTAAAATCAACGTAAATTCGTTCCAATTGCAATTATATAAGTTGTACAAATGATGCGTTTAATTAACTTATAAAGTTAATGAAGCCAAAGTTACTATATCATTAATTAAAATGTTGATGTTAATCATAAATGGACGGAAACATTATCGATGCTAACATCATCCAATATCATAAAGTCTGTTTTATGAAGCTAAAAAATACTAGTCAAATTAGAAACTGAAAGAAAATTACTCATGCAATCGATCCCTGAGACTGTATTCGGATCAGCAGTGATTTTTTCGATATCAATAATATAAATGATTATCATTTATATTGAATCAAAATAGTGCAGTGTTGTAGATTGAATATTGAAGTTGGCACAGTGTTTAATAACCGAACCATTTTATATAGATGGAGGAAAATTTCGGAAAAAAAACTGAAGCGAATTTTTCCACATCCAATAAGAAGCATTGGATACCTGATTTGAAATGGAAGCACTGAAATTAACTCGCAATTATAATAAAATACAATTATAATAAAATACTACAAGATTATTGGATTAGACTTAAATGAATTAGGTTAATTTCGAAGAGACACTTTAAGGTGCAATTTTTCTCCTTCCTGACAAGAAAGACTTACACTTTAATACTATCGTCAACTACCTCTAAGGGTCACCTTTGTGGTCCCAACCTCTACTTGTAAACAATGGTATCTGATAATCAATCTATGTAATGAAATCAAAAGATATATATATATATA
>JAOVVO010000901.1:0-27812 GCA_028564675.1 Onchocerca lupi | reverse complement strand
TATATATAGCCTGGACATGAAGATGATTAAAACCTTTCTCAAGAAACTTTAGTCTACGTGCTTTATTTAAGTAGGTTCCTTATCTTAAGCATATTTGTATGCTAAAAGCATGAAGATTATAATCAAACGTGCACAATATTTGAAGTCATCAAATTCTGGGTTGCTTTTTTGAAGTTCTGAAAATAAGAACAAACTAGTGTATCAACTAGTAACAAATATTTTTTCTGCTCATCTGTCAAAGTGCTAAATTGAGAAATCAAAAACCAAAATAGATTCATAATGTTTCGAAGAAAATTTCAATTTAGAAGATTGTCTCGTAATAACTTTTAAAGTGTCATTATAATGACATGCTTATAATATTACAATGATTTATGAATGTCGTAATGTTATTTTTGATTTTTGTTCTGCGATCCTACCTTCCTTCGATTGCAATTCCTTGAGTAGTTCTTAACTGATGTTTTCGAATTTACTGCTGAAGCACTCTTGAAAAATGAACTTAAACTTGACCTCATTAAAATTATATAAGATAAAAAATCTCTCTTTCCCTTATTTCAGTTTTCATAATACATTATATATTCTGAATCGTCAACAAAAGACTGGTATAACAATCTGCTCAGGCTTATTACTGTTCACCACCTTTGACCAATCTTGATCATTATTGTAACGATTCTGCGGTTCGAATAAATTGAGACGTGTCATGTATGTTATTGAGGCGAGCGCAGTACAATTATTGGTTAATGACTGCAATTTCGTATTTACTTTTGGTTTTCGAGTCTGAAGTATTTCTCGGTTAATTTAATTAGTATTCTGAATAGTCTGCAGCTGCTGCATTAAATAATAAACGTTACTTTGTTCCATTCAGAACAATTTATGGCTCTCTAAAAGTGTTCAAAATCATGCAATGCTGGCCTATTTTATTTGAGCAATTGAAAATCTGCCGTATTATCTTTTTATGACAAGATTTCTGTCTGCAACTCAGTAGTGAGAATAAATGAGATCACTGCCTGATCAAATTATGAAAAATCATTATATGATATATATATTTTAACGAAATTTAAAGCAGTCAAAGCTTCGCAATTTACAAAATATATTGTACATTAGATTCTATACAAAAAAAAAAAAAAAAAAAAAAAAAAAAAAAAAAAAAAAGAAAAAGTTCACTCAATCATTGATCAAAACCTGCTCCATTAGAATTTCGGAATTTTGTTGAGTATGATGTAATGAATTTAAAGGAAGATGCATGTTTTACTTCGACATACTTAACTTTCAATTTTTGCGAAGTAATCATGAATTCTGAAATTGAGGCTAAAAACAAATAACTAGAATACCATTTAACAGCAAGCAATAGTTTAAACAAATTTGTTTAAACAAATTTAAACATAGGTCATCGGATGCGCATTGCTGCGATGAGCATAAACAGCTAATGGTGTCTGGCGACGAAATACATCTTCTGATTCCTTCAGTGAGATTCTGAAATGTCAAAATTCAGGGATAATTACAATGTAATCTTCCCAATAAAAATGAAAAATCACTAAATTTCGGAAATTCAATAGCGACGAAGACCAACATCCAGAATTTCTGGTTTGATCTAACAAATTAACAACAATTTAATTCATTAAAACACTGATACCGTTTTTGCTGATGCATAATCATCGGACTGTTCCACGATCTACTCGGTGCAGTACCATAGCCACTTTCATGTCCATTATCACCTGAATTACCGGAATTTCGAGATTTCTCATCATCGGTTGAACTGAAATTTACATTTTATTATCAACAATACATATTTTAAACTAATTAGCATAAAATCAGAAACATTATTGTATCTTTTAATTGCAATAAAATTTATATATTTTAGTAATTTAATAAAATACTAAAAGTTTCACATTGCGAATGCCGAGAAAATCAGTTACCTTTTGCTATTTCTATTATCGAATGTGTAACTTTGATTTAATGAAGTTTTAGGATGTAAAGTGCGACATTAATTTGCACTTTCCCCGTGAAGTTCAGACAGTGTTTTTTCTGAAGTTCAAGCAGTTTACTTAGAACGACTTGAATATGTTTTAGATTGCAACGGTTTAAAACCGCAAAACATCGATTTTATACGAATCGTTGAACTTTGCACTTGGAATAATTTTTCCTTTTATCCTTCATTTGCGAACAGTCTTTTGGTGTGATTATCTAATTGCCTCTGTGATGAATGAATGCCTGTTACCCTTCCATATTATAAAATATAAAATAAATAAGAAAAAATTTTATAAGAAATATTGAACAATTATCATTCATAGTAGCATAGTTTTTCCTCCTAATTATTTCAACTTTAGCTTTAAATTGAAGTTTTACTTTCAATTAGAAGTCAAGTTAGAAATCAAATTAAATCACTTCTAAAATTAAATTATACAAGCAAATAATTTCAATTTCGTCGCAAAAAAGGCTGCTAGATTTTTCAGAAAAAAGAATTTGTAATGTTTTTATGGACCAAAAAAAAAAAACTTTTTTCAATTTTTTGGTTACACATAACCATATTATAGTTGTTGTTTTTAGAATCACTTGTCTATCAAAAAAATCAATTGCTCAAAATTTTACCGTTTCGGCGATGAAATAATGTGCATCACACCATGTTGTTTTTCCATAGAATTTCCGGATGAATCTAAACTAAGTGGAGAATCCTGAGAAGGTGGTGGTGGTGGACGACATGTCGGTGGTGGCCTACGCACTGAGAATATGCCATAAGGCAGCTAAAAATGAATTAAAACATGATAAAATTAAAAAAAAAAATCGAATTTTCAACATTATTTAATTTGGAATAAGTCTTGCGTTTCTAAGTTGTATTATATTTTTTCGATCTTTTTAAATCACTTAAATGATCTGTCAAAGTAGCGAAAGTCTGTTTAAAATAAATGGAATTCAACCTATTTATGCAAATATTTTTGCATACAATTTTGAAGCAAATATAATTACACTCAAAGGTTCATACTTCTCGTCGCGATGAGTATGTTGTGGAATTTTCGCGATGTATGACACTGAAAACTCCGTTTCCCGGAATTTCTTCATATAACCTTCCAATAGTACAATAACCGTCTGATGATCCATGAAGTCGAAATCCTGATCCAGACTGTAGCGATGAATTTCTCATCGAATTTGTTGATAACTTATTAGGACGATATGAATAACTCCTGCGAAAAATTTTGGATTATAAAAGAGGTTAATCTTATCAGGCTTTAATTAAATTGGAAGGATTTAATTATTATAAGTAGAATGACTGGAATTTTTGAAGATCTGCAAATTACATGTGGTTGAAAAAAGTTACAAAATTCCAATATTTATATTTAAGGAAAAATCAATAGATTATGAAATCAGTCCAACCTTAACAATACCAACCTTAACGAATTAGGAGTGACTCGAACAGCTTTATGCCTAAAATTATTCTCAGCGGACCCGCATAACAAATTACTATTGATTACTGAATTATTATCTTCAATCGTTGTAGTATACGGCCAGTCCTCACTATTTAATATAATGTCTGCTGAAAATTCCGGTTTTCGCTTTATTTTTGTTCGTCCTTTCCGGTTGGACCTAGAAATTAAAGATCAAATGGCTTCTTTTTTTTAGAAATGTAAAGATGTAATCTTTTCAGAATTCCCATTATCATTATATCATAACTTGTCAGTATAAATAATCACTATAATTTATTTTAATATTGAATCTCTCAGGCTAGGCTCTTTTTTTCATTTTATCGGTCAATAAAAAAGTAAAATTGTTCCAATAGCATTGTTCTTCTATTTCCGAACAGATTCTTAACAATGAATCGCTAAGAAATGAAGAAAATCGTATTATCGTTTTGCCTTTGCTGCATGTATGGAACTGGCAAAAACGGCTTCCATACAAATGAAAGCATTTCAGGATCAGCTTTTCATCTTCAGTACTGCATAAATTGTAAAATAAAATGCATTTTCATAATGCAGGAATGAAGTTGAACAGTTTTATTTAGCATGCTTCATATTGATGCTAAAATTGTTCAGTAGTGAAATTTTGCTCATTCAAATAAGCTAATTAAAAAATAAAAGATTGCATGCATTTGAGTACTTAATAAACAAAATTTAAATTTGATTCTCTGAATGATTATGCCATCGTTAAATGAATTGTCATTTAAGAAAAGAGCAAAAAGATAATAAAGTAGCTCAAAATTGCAAATGCACGCCGAAACAGCTTGTAAGCTTTGGGAGAATGCTGATAAAATCTTTAAAACTATTGAAATACATCAAATGTTCCAAATGTGTAAACTTATTTCAACAAATTCTAATCATTACAGATCAAAAGTCGTCTTATCCACAGCGCGCAAACACAAATCACTCCCTAAATTTTGATACTTCGCACATAGATTTTTCTAAAATTTTATTGCTATAACATTCTCCGCAGATTTTTACGAATTACTCTGTCGACGAAATTAATTGAATAGTGAAAAATTGTGCTTTAGGGAGAGATATGGACAGATGCATGCAGACTTTTCCTGCTTTTGCCATTTCAATTGCATCCTGCAGGAGAGGCTTAGACTGCTTATTGATTATTTAAACAATTATGCATTTATGAAACGATGTAACACTTTTATGAATCTAATAGAACTGATTCACTGAGATGGTTTGAAACTTTAGGAAATCTAAAAAGGTTCAAATTACTTTGAAAAATTTCGATGTTTTCATCCATCACAATCAATTTTTCAACAACAACAAAAAAAAAGGACCAAATAATTAATTAACCTTTTATTAGTCCCATAAATAAAATGTATCATACTAATAAATGAGCACCATTCATTATATTATAGTTGAGGAGAATTATTGATGGTTATAGGATGATAGATGAACCCTCTGCTCGGTAATTTATCATCATTCCCGTAAATGGAATAAACATATGGATCGGGCGGGTAGAATGTGTGGAAAACCCAAACAACAACAACAGCAATAACGAGAGCATGCAAATGTGATTTATTAATGTAGCAAACTGGTAGTAATTAGTGAAATTAGTTTTCTAATTAATTCCCATTAAGTAACCAAAGTAGTATTTAACAGATGCAAATTACGACAAGTGATGATAATTTTGCCAAGCCAAGATAGCATCTTACTTGCATTTTTTTCTGCACTATCGCTCAGATCAATCTTTTTAGTAATAGAAGCGAAAAAATGAATTAATATTTTATTTGGAACATATAACCAACTCTCCTTACCTATATTATTACTAAGTCATCTTTTTTTTGTAAATAACGAATAGAAATAATTATTGAAATGTAATAATGAAACTTGTGAATAAAGAATTGAAATAATTAACAAACTTTCGTATTCGGATGCAAATAATGATGATTAATAATGCAACAGTAATTAATGCACCGGATGCAAGTAAGGCGTATAAAAGATAATCAGGTAAACTGGGAAACACAGAAGTTACTTCTTCGCTATGAGAAGTTGCTTTTTGATCCGTTTTACATTGCTGAATCTAAAAATGACCTAATTTCAATATTACATATTTAAAAATTAACTTTGACCCTTAAATTTTGTCTTTTTTATTCATTTGACTCTTTTTACCTAAATTTTTCAAATTCCCTTGCTTCGTATATTTTCTTGTTGACATAGTGTGCTGCTGTTGCTTAAATGGTACATTGTTGCGAATCAAATTTTACGTCACACTTTCTCATCAGTTCTATTTATAATCTGCATACAAATTAGATTAAAAATATGCAGATGTCAATTTACATATATCATTCTAATCATTTTTCTCTTCCCTCATGACATATACCTTTTTCGATAACCAAAAAACCTTTTCGAGCCATTTTTTATAATTCTGATGTAAACAAGGTATAGCAGTTTTTTTTTTCTTTTTTTTTGGTTATTCAGAAGATATCTGAAGAATAAGAAAGGTCATATTTTCATAATAAGTGCCACAAAAATTAGAATTTAGCAGTAATATATTCATATATGTCAGCAGCTTAAGATTGTTTATACTTTTTAATTAATGAATTTGTAGCGATTTCCTCAAAATTTTAACATTTTTCCAATTTAAATGCAGAGAAGTCGTTATGTATTATTATTGCTTTTTTATATATTTGATAACTTAGAAGAAATGAAAAACCTGAATAAGTTCATCAGCAAGTTCATCGGAAAGTAGATGCCAAATCAATGAAGGATCCGGTGGTGGTGGAATGTCAAATTCCGGTGGCGGTGATATGCATTCACATCCCATCATAAAATAATAGTGAACATCGTGTTATTACTGGAATAATTCTACTAAAGTGCTGTTTTCCATTATCATTCATTACCATTATTATCAATAAAGCAAAACATAGATAGACGATTATTGTATATCATATATAAATTTGAATGAAATGGAAATGCAGAAGGCTAAAAAAAAGTGCAATTTTATAAAAAATTAACTGAAGCTTCAATTTAAAAAAGCATAATTATTTCATATCAAAAGTAATAATATATGAAAATTGATGTATAAATAAATTTCATATGGCACAGTTTAGCCGAAATAAATTGAATTTTCCTTAAATTTTAAAACATTTTCGTGAGTTCAACTTATTCATCAATGACTTCTTTTTAAGCCGTTATGTTATGTAACAAAATAAAAGAACAGAATTTTTGCTATTTCCTTCTATCAACTAAAATATATTTACAGAAATTTTTTGAAATTTAATTTAGAAAATCAAACAGCTAAACGAGGTGTCAAATCAGCGTAGATCAATGTACGCTTCACTCTTTCAGTTAACATTTGCTTATTTGTTGCTTTCCTTTTTTTAACTAATGAATCTATTGGCAAACTAAAGTTTTTTTTCATTCCAAAAAAATGAGAATATCCATTGTTTAACTCATAAAGACACTAAGCCTAAATCAACATGACAATTTTATGATGACAAAGAGAAAGCTAAATTTCAGGACAGATTAGAGTGAATGTGTGTGTATGTGTGTGTGTGTGTGTGTCTGTGCGTGTATATATGTGTTGATAATTTCATAGCAATAGCAATAGTGTTAATAATAGTAGTTCCAGGAGTAAACGAGTTGGGTTAAAAGCCAAAGGACAGGAGTAGGCTAATGAACCGTTTTGAATGAAGACAGGATGGGCCAAGGTTTAGAACCGGTGAGGCAAAATGCAGGCAAAGAAGTGAGAAATGAAATCCGATTGTAGATGGATAAATTCAATCAACGATAGTTTTCTTCAGTGCTTAGGCTCATTCCGGGAGCTAAGATTATCATCTCCTATAGTTGTCTTCTTGTCCCTTCCAAAATTTAGTGAATAAATACAATTCAGAAACGAAAAACTTGTTGGTGATTTTAGGCTTGAAAACATTTCCATTAGATTTTTTCCATTTAGAAATTTAAAAATAAAAATGACAAGTTTTTTCTTTTTTTTGAAGAAGAGTGAAGAAAAGAGAAGATATTTCTTTACTTTTATTTTTAACTTTTAAGTGAAAGAATATGAAAGAGATTATTTGTAACTTAGATATTGCATTTGTGTAATTCGTTAAATGTTTTTACTTATTTGCTTACTTTATCCGTTCTTGAATGTTGTGATAAGTTTGCTTATGTTTTCATCAGATTTCTTATTTATGGCTAACAATGTATCTTGATTTGGAATGATAATATGGCCAGATAAATAAATTTGCATGGATTTAATGAGCCAGGCCTTATTAGACTCAACGAAAGATTCATGATTTGCTAACAATCATAATTGAGCCTATTGCATTAGCAGACGAATGCAGCAAACGATGCAACTCATTCGTTAGTTGCTATTTGTGTAGCAATCCAGAATGGTTTCAGTTTTCGCGGTGGATCACTTGGGAATTCAGCTTGAAATGGAATTTTTTTTTCCTTGTTCAAATAAATTATTTTGCGTTATTTCGAATAACACAATTGCAAACATTAATAAGTTATATCATCTGATAATTTGTAACTTTTAAATGATATACATTCATTTCAATAGACAGGATTGATGCAGAAATTTACGGGTTATCAATGATTCGAATATTAAGAAATGATACCAGTCATAATGTAAATGGACTTTTAGAGTGAATTGGATAAAATAATGTCCAGAATCAGATGAATTATTCCAATATGAGACTCTCGGGTGCTGGATTCGAGGAATCACACTGAGTAACCGTAGTTTGATTTCTTACCATATATTTGACATATAAAAAAAAAATCTAAAAAGTTAGTTATTTCAAATATTATGTTACTTACAGTTAGTTATTTCAAATATTATGTTACTTACATTTACCAAACTAACTGAATTTGGATTGATGTTTATAAAAGATTTTCAAGAAATCAGTTGAGTTTGTTAATAAAGGTGCAAGATGCAATATTAACTAATGTATACAGCGAATACATTAAGCATTTTGCATTTATATGTATTTTCTTTCTTACGACTCTGATGAATTACATGTCTCTTTTGCATATTGAACGAATGCGTCACGTGTAAAACTATTTCCCGAATTAATTTGCAAATAAAAAAGTCGTCATCTAACTTAAGATGAAAATTATTTCACATGAAAGAGTTTAATTGCTTAAATTTATTTCAAAAATGGCCCATTATAAAGAGCAATGCGACATAAACAGCTTCATACATTTAGTCATCAATTTCAATATATTCAAGAAATGATTAAAACTTGAAGGATTTGAATTCGAAAGTGACAAAAAAAAAAAACCATTTGAACAACTTAAATTAAACAGCTATGTTTTGCATCCAAATAAAATTGTTTAAACGAAAGAACGAACAATTCCATTACTTTAACGTAACAGTAGAAAAATTGATGGTAATAAAAGAAATAGTTAATTGATTGAGGAATTTCGTCTTGAGAAATATGGAAATTGATTAAATTGTCAGAAATAATATTTTCAGTTCTAAATTCTTTACTTTTGAAAGAAATATAAATTTCTCGTTCATTCGAATTTCCTCACAAATATTTTTACATTAAAAGCTCACAGTATCATTTCGACAATCTAATCAGCTTTCGTATTTTTTCGATGGTCAAGTTCTTACATGCGTCATAAGCAACTTGCAGAGCATGTAAAAGTTTATTCAGATGCATGCAAGTATGCAATTTTATATTGCATGCATCGAATTTTATATGTGGGGCAGAAAACATTGTAATATTCACTAATCAACGAAATAAAAACGCAAAGAAAAAGTTGAAAATTTTTACGATGTATATTTCGTAAATAGTTCAGTTCATAATAGGAAATAAAGAGACACGTATCACACAAATACCGTAATATCATAATCAATTATCAAGAATGGAACACTTGAAGGTTTTCCCTCTTCTGATTGTCTTATTCTTTGTTACATCGAAATTCAAAAAATATGGAAAATGGCGGGGTAATTGATAAAATCAGTAAATTCAAAAATGATTAGTACAGACTTCTAAGGAATTTTTCTGCCCAATGATAAGAAACTAAAGGAAGTAATCAAAACATAAAAAGCTTAACAAAACACTCTATCCGACCAGCATAAGTGCATGTAAGCTTATGAATATGCCAAAAATATATTTAATTTTCTGTTTAAAATGACGCAGCAAAAATTGAAATCTAAATAATCATATTTCACAGATATTTGTTCTTGGATTAAATACTTGATTAGTATTTGAAGAAGAAATGACGATAGAAAAAACCGGAAAATTGGAAAAATGGTATATAGTAGTAGAAAATTGATACTTACTAAGAAAAAGGAATCCAGCAGAAAAAAAAGAAAAATAATGAAAAAAAAACAGAGCTGAGTATACCGTGATCTGATACATACATCAGGTTATATAAGCAAGATCCATCGAGCCAATTTTCAAGGATACTATTTCGTTGTTAACATCTGTCCCAAGGTTATCCCTTCATTACATGAGGCATCTCAAGTAGACTGGACAGAAGTGCTAACCAAAGATGGTATTTCGAGTTTTTCAGCACCAATCCAGCCTTCTTCAATTCTTAAAATATGAAGAATTTCGATTTAGCATCGATGCTAGCATTTCGCCAACAAGTTTTACTAAAGTTGAAAATTTTGAATTAGATGAAATTCGACCCATTATTGTTGCTATTGAAGTTGATATGTGCAGAAAACAATTAATTATGCTTAAAAATTATGAATGTTTTATTTTGACCTTCTTTACCTTTGTTCAATATAAGAGTTTAAATAAAATTTTAGCGAAAATTTATGGAAAGAATTAAAAACTTGAGCGCAAAATTCACAAATTCTGAAACTAGACTCAAAAGACCATTCAGAATTTAGCAGTATACGATTCTGTTCCACTCCTTTTTATATTTGGAAAGTAAAGTTTCCTAGGATCTTTTCAAACTGAATCTTAATTGAAAGGTTGTTAAACTAATGGTGAAGATTCAATAAAAGCTTGAACAAAAGGGGAATTGAAAGAGTAGGCTCTTTTAAGCAAAGTACCAGCAAAATTTGGCCTCAAAATTCTCCGCCCACCTTTGGCTTCTTTATTGTCACTTGTGCTTTAAAAATTTCTTTCTAATGAAGAATTCATGAAGAGAGGACAGCAACCAATGCTTATCATTCATTGTACCAACAAAAAACAAAACGAAATTTTTATACTTTCTGAAAAAAGTAAAAATGAAATTTATGCTAAATTTCTCTTATGCTAGCATTGTATTAAATTAATTTTCATAGATAACAGCAGTTGAACATTTAGGGACAAATAGCATTGTTAACAGAGAAGAAATTAGTCTAATATGTAAGTATCAATTTAGCGCAACTTTTCTTCTTATATCATGAGAAATACAAATTTAAAAATTTTGCAGCTTATTCCGAAGTTTTATTACTTAAAAGTCAAATAAAATTAGTGAATTGTCTAAACATTTCATGAATGAATTAAAATTTTGTTCAGATGATATAATTCATTATTTATTTATAATTTAGAACTTTCATCGCTATTAGTAATATGCTCAATAAAACAGAGTATCATAAAATTCGAATGAATCATCATCTTCTCAGTATCAGCTAAGGCATTTTAAGATAGTTACGATCGCAAGGAAGATTATGTCGCTGATTATCAGTTGTTGTATGCAACATTGATTCGTAAAATATGCAGAAATATTGACAAATGGCGGATATTCCGAAAAATAATAAGTAGATGGAAATGAAACAAAGTAAGGTAGAAGAGCAGATGATTATGATTTTATTGTCTCATATTTTCATGTATTATTCATGGGAAGATGGACGTTTGGTTGTTGAAACTCATCCCACCACAGAATATGGTGAGGAAATCGAAAGGTCAGGAAATAAATATATGAATTAGATACAACATAGAAATTTAATAAAAATATCATACGGTATATAAGTGATAGCAATAACAGTTAAGTAGTTAATATAGTCGAAAATAATTCACAACTAATAATTAGAAAAATAAAAATGCTAAGCAAGCGAAAGTAAAGTGAATAAAGCAAATTGAATAAAATATAAATAATAATTTGAATTTTGTTGGGAAAATTATCCAAATTATATTAAAATATTAATATTAGAGTTAAAGCAATAACAATAATATGAGAAATCAGAATATCAGTTTACAGGGCTCCTTCCATTCAGATATTTGTCAATCAATCAGCTTGAAATGACAATAGATACATGATGAGGAGCTTCACCAATCAGATAAAATATACAAATAATATTGGAAAGGTTGAATATTTCCAGATGAACAATTAACCGGCGATGGAAATGAGAAATTAAAAGAATTAGCTTATCTCAAAAAGGATAATCTGTTCAGTAAGTATGCCTTTAACTGGGAAATGAAATTGAATAAAAAGATTTCAGGTAAAACTACAATATAAATGGAATTAAATTGGAATATAAAAGAATAATCTGAATAAGTTGGAATTAGAATAGAATGGATGGAAATCATATAATAACAGAAGAAGCAGATGTCTCACTTTTCAATAATATGTGTAAAATTGATGTAGTTATTATATTTACCATAAAATGAGCCATCTATAAAAATTTTAAAATGAATGATACTTGTTAATAACTATTGCTATCGCTATAATTAGGGGCTTTGGTTTGCAGCAAACTTTCTAGCAATTTCAAATTTGGTATTTTTGCAACAGTTTAAGCTTGTTCAAGTTCAATCTGAATTAAAAAATTAAGACCAGTAAATACTGAGAAATTTGTTGTTAAATGATCAAGTGGCCAATTTTGTAGGAAGAAATTTGTCTCGATGTAATTAATCTCTGGTCGGTTCTGATGTAAAATTATATGAAGCAGTATGAAGGAATTTTATAATATGTTACTCATTCAGTTAAATAGAGAATCAATAGAAGAACAGGTTTTTTCAGCTGTTTTATTTTGGATCTCAAGTTTTGCGATTATATCAAAGTTTTTTGATTAGGCGAAATTTAATTGATTTGAAATGTAAAAAGTGAACGATTTGAATTTTTTGTCCCCTCATCATCAACATTTAAATTTAGAATAAAATTATTATTTTTAGTCTTCCTTCTAAAATTAAATAATATTAGATTGATTAGATCATCCTTGTTTACCTTATATTTACTTTTTTTAAATTTCGCATGATCATGAAAATTTAAAAAAGAGATTAAATCCAGTTTAATCATATATTTTAAAATGCAGTAATCGGTAATAATTGGAAATGGCAAATTGTGCTAATTTTTTTATCCTTCATCGATAGTAATTTTGATTGTAGATTGAATCCCAAATTTAGCATTGGTTCAATTTTAAGAAAAAATAAGTTCGTTAACGGAAACTTTGCCAAGTCTCAAAAGTCATAAATATGCGAAACAAGACGGAAGTTGTTATTTCTTGCAGAGAATCGGCAAACGATACAAATTTAGCAATTTATGCGAACAGTTGGAAGAAAGGATAAGCATACCTTCAGGTGTAGTATTTTGAAAAGATACGCCGAGCACCGGGAACGTGAATCTTATCCACGGCAATCGACCCTCGTAAATATTATGTTACACGTTTCAGTCATTTTAATGATTTTTAAGTAGAGATAAGTGGGAAAATCCAAGTAAATCGATTTTCGCAACAGAATAACAAGAAATAACCTTAAATCAGTTATAAGAAAGGGGTCGTCAAATGTCACTCAAATGTTTCTAATAAAAGTTCAGAGGTCAAATCAAATGTCATTTTCCATTTCAGAGAATGGGTCTTTTGATGGAATCATATAAGCTATGTGGGTAATAATGTTTCCTGACAATACTGTAAGATATAATCTTTCCTGATACAGCTCATGAAAAGCATTGAACCATGAAAGTCCACAAAAAATACATCCGACAAAGGGAAAGAGAAGAAGATGGAGCTGGTTAATATGGCACTCGTCTAATTATCATAAAAACACAAGCCCAATTATAGTTCATAAGGTCAGGCTATAACTGTTCATAAGTATGCTAGCAAGAATTAACTCAATTTGATTCGAGTAGTTTTTTTTTCTTTTTTTTCTAGAATTTTATGAATAATTACAGTATTCCAATATAATATATAATTTTCCAAATATAAGCTATCGATTGATTCTTGAGAGTTGCAAAATAAGCGCTAATTGTCTTGAACAAATAAAAGCTTCTTGAAGTGACATAATAAGCAATGCTGAATGATCTTATATAACGACTATATATGAAACTTTTCTATTATTAGTGCTATCTCAGAATTCCCGGCATATTTCAACAGATGAATTATTGCAGGTGCGGTGGTTATAAAATCCAATCTTACAAGATCGGATTTTAAATGGAAAAGATAAGATTTCTTACATTCTGTCATAGATTTAATAACCTATAAAAACAGCAACGAACAATATCACCGACTTTTTCGAGTCAAAGTTGGCCAATTCGTATATCGTGTACCTGAATCTAACATTAAAAGATTATTGCTTTGGGTAAGGGTATTCCGACTATCAGTGTAATCTATTAAATGAAGGGTTAAAGGTAATGTGATATGGTGATGACCATTGGATATTTATCTTCTGCTAATGTTGATTGATTTGAACCCAACTCTTTTTACACTAATTCTTCTCTTTGAAGATGATTTTATGTATTAGTAATTAATATTTGTTACTAACGAAAGAGTTTTGCTCATTTAATTATTAACGATTTAAATCAACAGCAAAAGGAACAATTATAGGAATTGTACTAATTAGGAATAATCAAAAAAAAAAAAAAAAGATGATAATTATGATAATGACAAAATTTAGCAGTAATAGTGATGGCAATGTTTGAAATAATAACTGTGATAGTAATGATAAGAAGAACTGCAAAATGTAATAATTAAAATTAAATTTGGGAAATTTGGAAGAAATTATGACACGATGGTTGTGCTGACTTCTTTGTATGCATATCAAGGTGAAATATTCGTCATCCAGGCGTATGATTTTGAAAGGTAATTTCCCTTCTTGACCTTCTCATAAACCACTTTTCGACTTAAATTTCACACTTCATAATAGCTAAGCAGGGATGAGTAATAAATTATGCCATATGGTATGACATGGGAGAATGAATATTCTACAGTGTGAAAAATAATTAACGGATGGAATGTCTATTTCGTTTCATCCTCTTGTTTAAAAGTGCTTGGCACTTTTTCCATGATGATTTTCCACTTTTAATGAAATCAAAATTTTGATTGCTTAAAGAATAAGTGACTATTGAAAATTGAAAAATAATCTTCATAAGTTTCAAAAATCGATTTTAAATCCAACAAAAAAAAGAAAGAAGAAAAAAATCTAGTTATCTACTTGCCTTTATAGATTTCCAAAATTAGAAATATTTGGTGCAGAAAATACTTTGAATAGTTTTCAAAACATTTGCATCAAAATATCCCGCATTTCGAAAATTTCCAAGAACCATCTGACGAACAAATTTGATCTTTTTTGAGCTTACATAATACCGGCAGATGACATCTCTCTTCTGTTGTAGAAAGATGAACATTTGGATAGATATGAATGGTTATCTTATAAGTCTGTAATTATTGTTACCCGAAAGTACAAAGGTACAAATCCGATCAAACATTATTTTGCACAACAGGTGAAGGTACTCATTTATTCTCAAAATTCTCATCAACAGACACAAAAAAGTGGGCATATTATTGTGAGAACAGGTAACCATCCCTCATCCAATACCTTCTTTTATCCTATCTTTAATATCAGATTATACCATCCAACCATTATTACAGTCCAAATTTTGATCAATCAGTATTCAATGGGAAATTATTATTGTTGACAGATATTCCGCATGAATGAAAAAAAATAGAGTATAATGAAATTATGGATCAATGTATTAGTACAGAGATTGTTGGAAGATAAAAAGTAAACAGTGCTTAAAGATAAACAAGATTTCGAGCAATTTTCGGGCCTTTAATTGTTTGTTAATTTGTTTATTGTCAGTTTATGCACCTGTAGAAGGTCGCAGGTAATGTTGAAAATTGAGAGAGAAGTAAATATGCTGTACAAAGCTTTAGAGATCAATCAATAATATATTTTTAAGTATTACATATTATATTTATACTCTGGAAAAGTATGATTAATTATGACTTGAGACAATTATATGCGAATGTATGTGAGCTGGTTTGTTTACTCAAATAACATCATTACTATTAATACTGAGTAGTTTTTTGGTCTAATAGGCTAATTACTTTATTCTTATTTATCATGGAGAAAATCGCATGCCCCAGCTAACTAATGCAAATTACATTGAATTATTTTTGAAATATAAAAAATTTTGCTGAAATTTATTGTATTTTTGATCTACATTAAATTTAGTCGTTATAAAAATTTAATTTCGTCAAATTCAGAAATTTTGATCTATTAAAATTCAAGAAGAATTGACCTTTTCTAATTTCAGATTTCAACCAATTCTTATTCTAGTTGAACACAACTGGAACAAATATTTCTTTACTTCAGCTAAATCTTCCGAAAGAATCGAACCGATGAAGAAAACTAAAATTCATGCATATTGTACAAATATAAAATTATATTCTGCATATGAAATAAATAATGCAATCCTCTGTTTTGGCTTGTTTAAAAACGACTTTCATCTTTTCTTGTCTCAGCAAAATTCCTCATTAATTTCGTAAATAAATTTCATAGGATGTGATCATTGCGTTTACAATCAATCAGTTTCATATTTTTTTCATTATACTCAAAAATAGTACTTATGCATTAAAAATGTTTCATCTTTTTTTTTAAAAATATATTGCTGATTAAAAAGATTCCTTATTGCTTACATGAATAAAAAATCAGAATTACAACTGAATAAAAATTAATACAAAAACAATAGAAGAATTACCAGAAGTCATTAACAGGCATTGAAAAATCGCAGGCAACAGAAAGCATTCTATCAAGCGCTTCTGATGGCTATGAATGAATTAGAATGCATTCCGTCAAGCACTTCGGGTCGCCGTGAATGATTGATAATAGATTGAAAGAAGTCTAGCCTACATGGAAGAGAATGCTTTTGTATGTGAAAAGAATTCCACAAATGTTGGTTCGATTGTAAAATTATCCAATCACTCATATTCATCAGGGATTCAGACGAGCAACGCAGAAGAATCTATCCTACAATGTGTAATCAATTCAGGAATAACAGAATGTTTCTTGGCACACTCTCTATGATGGATGTTTCCAAAAATGCTTACATCAAAAATTTCCATTTTGAGCTGACATTTAGCCCAAAGAATATTTCGGCACAAACAAAAATAATTAAAAGAGGAAAATCGGACAATTCTGACTTCTATCCAAGAATTATCGATGACTTGGGAAGGGACAATAGTTGGCTCACTAATTTGAAACCAATCAATAATCTATTCTTCCCCATTATGCATCACCCATTGCTTGTGAAAAATTACAAGTGACAATTTTGTAAAAATTCAATTGCTTTATGCAACGAATCATCGCAACTGCGAATAAACATAATTTCAGGAAATACCTCAGTTTTTGCAATAAGTGTGACCTTGAATGGAAGAAGTTGTGTTGTGCAGGTGTGTCGAATCGAATCAGTGAAGCCGAAATAATCGGCATCGAAAAATGTTCAATGATTGGTACTGATTTGTGACCACTACTTATTTACTTAATTATGGTTAATACTCTAATTGATCATATCTAGAAATTTTATATCTGACGCTATCACTTAATTCAATAAAATCATATTAATCCAAAAAAATCCATATTTTATCCAAAAAAAAAAAAAATATTTTTTAAAGATCAAGATATTTTTGGATAGAAATTCTTTACAGATTTAAAAATCAACCAATAATCCAAATTCCGAATTACTATTTATCTTTATATATCAATAAATAATTGCATTTTGAGAAATTCTGATTATACTGATTTCGATAAAACGTATTGATCGGATGTAATTTTGAGTTTAAATTTAGCAAAAACTTGTTTATATTTAATAATTCGATTAATTTGACCTGAAAATTCTAAATCCAATGTTATCATTTCCTATTTTGAAAGTGTTGTGTTTTGATGAAAAAGTGAACATAATGTCAATTAAATTTAATTATTTAAAATGGTGATAGAGAAGGAAATGATACCAACCAATTGCTTACAGATGGCAAAAAAAGGAATTATTACCACATTGCGCCCAAACATCTGTAAAACATATTGTTCTAACTGAAAAAGATGTTTACAACGATACATTAGTCAATTTAAGAAGCAGGTGTCGTTGTTTCTTCAACTATTGATAGCTGAGGGTCAAGTGTTAAACTCTATTTGCGTTAAAATTAAAATTCTAACTTCGATGATTCAATGCCATTAAGCGTTCAACAATTCACTTTTTGCTGAATTTAAATGTATGAGTGTCATTTTCTAATGATCTTGTCTTTACTAAGTATTTTTCATTCATTGATGTAAAAGATTTGAAAATAGCTTCCAATGCTTTAAATGCATATTTAATGAAAAATAAGAATTAACACCTGAAATAGAGCATTTAGAAATAGAAAAGAAAAAATTTTTAAATAATTTTTTTAGTATTTCAAAAATCTCAAAAAAGTTTACTGATCTTTTTGAATGGTATCAAAAGTCTTGATAGAATTATCCCAGATGCAGTGCATTTTTTTCTAATCAATTGAATATGATTAATTAAAGGAAAGTAATATCGACATTTGTACTAAGAAATATCCATCATGTTATTCATTGCAACGTATAGTTAGTCGTGAATTATTTATCGTAAAATTCTACAAATTTAGGATCCGAAATTTAATCTAATTTAATTTAATTTCGGATCCTGGATTTGCAGCATGCAAGCTGTTGATTCCAGATTATCAATAGACGCAAATTAGTTTCAACAACAACTTCCACAAACAATTTAAAAATTAATTATTCAAGTTAAACAAGTTAAAAGCTAATCTATAAATATAAATACAAATATATGCATTAATTCCTACTATTTTAACTATTGCCAAACACAAAGATGTGCGTTTATCCATTAATTTTTTATCAAATTAAGCATCAAATTTCTAACTTTTTCTGAAACCAAATCAAAAAATAATAATATTTTGAGGATGGAATTTATCCAAGGTGAATCCAATCAGAAGCAAAGGATTAGACCATAGCCATTGAATTTTGGAGTACTTTTGGCTCAGTCTATGTCAGTAAAAGTGGCCAAGACAAATTATTTGGATTGTCTTCCTGCTTATCTTCTTTCCTATTCCACCGCTAACATCATTAATCCATAAAGAGTTGTTAAATAATGTAATTCTCCTCCTGCTTCTCTTCCCCTAAATTGCCTCATTATAAAGCTAAACATTTTAATTCCAGTATTCGAATATTCCGATATTGTGTTTGAAATGACAAACTCAATAAATAAAATTTTGTTTTTCAGTTATATCGGATATATACCTTATGATATTGGCCTTACGAGGATAAGAAGATTACTGAGCTTGAGTTTGAGGATTAGCTTCTTGCTTAACGAAATGAATGGATATTGTACTCAATTATTATTCATTCACAACCACTACTTAGTAATTCCAAAACTCTGCAGGAATCCTTCATAGTACAAAATGATTTTTTGATGTTCAAAATTACTGATAAGAAGAGAGAAATATTATGGTATGGCGATAATGTTTGGCATGACAAGCAGAATGATTTAAATTGGGAAAGACACTGATAACGCATACATTCGACCTCCATTTCATTGTTTACTCAGACTTTTTTTGTTTACATGTCACACCCACGCATGGCATGAATCGAATAAGAATCGAAATTTTATGAACGCTTGTTTACTTTTGAAAAGGCATTTCTTTCCCTCAATTTTCACATAATTTACAAATTCTAGAGAAGAAAAGAATTTGAGGAGTGAATTATTGCGAAAAGTTTTAACTAGAATCGGATAATCACGTTTTATCTGATAATGTTCCTGCAAATAAATTGGAAGTTCTAATTTTGTATCAACCGGTCCGACTTCCGAAATATTGCCGATTTATGTCTATTGCTATAATAATAAGTATTAATTAATTTCAGAATTTAAAAAAAAAAAAACTATTAAAACTTGTACAGCATTATTAATATCTCTTCCTTAATGAATCGTTGCAGGATTTTCGTACAGCATTTAATGAAATAAGATTTTTGAATTCATCGTCAATGCAGAAAGTCCTTTATCGTATCTAATAACTTAAATTTTACTTGAACTACTATTTTAATTGCCCATAACAAGAACTGAGCAGTTAGTTGATGCTCAGTTCAAATTATCACCTTGACTCTAACTTCCCAGGCACTATTCTAGTCCAAAAATCATATTACTTTTACAGAATATTTTATATTGCATGCTAATAAAATTATGAATAATTAATGTTAGAACGATTGCTCACGAAATGAAGTAGTCATTATTCTCCAAGGAATACGTTGGCATCACATACATCGATCACCCGCTGTGTATACTTTTCCGATTTTCTCCTGTTTCGCGGTGGATGACAGTGGTAGTTAAAAGGAAGGCGATATTTCATTATTAATAAGAAATCAACGAAAAAGGCTAGTTTGAAAGAGAGAAAATTCGACTGGAAGTGTTTGAAGGAAGCGGTAAAACAAAATAGTAATTCCAACCGGCAAAAACATATTTTTGCGGACTGAACAAAAAGATATAATAATGATGAAAAGGATGATATGGGTGCTTGACCTTTCACAATTGACTTCGCTCGACCAGTGCTATTTGTGCAGTAAATTAAGAGGAACTATATGGTAGAAGAAATATAATCAGAAAAAAAAAATGTAATCAATTTCGTCTTTTTTTTTTCAGAATAAAAGATTGCGTTGAATTTTTGTAATATTTTAGATTGTTATAAATGATTGCCATTGTTTATCATTAAAAAAATTGAATGATTAACATTTAAATTTCAAGTAAATACGCCGAGAGTGAATGTTTCGTAAAATGATGTCAACGCAGAACAAATTTTGATGACTGTTCTATACAATTATACCAAAATGAACACTGCCTTTGGTCCCTATTCAACTGATAATGAATTGAAATTATCAAGATGATTTTAGTCATCGTGTAAACAACAACAATAAGTGAAGCTTGATAATACAGAGAAATAGCAACAACAAAGTGAAAATGTTCAGCAATTTCATGACAATATTTCTCCTTAGCGATATATCAACGAGAAAGTTAATTAAGCCATAAAAGATGTGGAATATGGTAAGAATAAGAAATGATCTGGATAGAAGAGAGATGATTAGGAGAAATCTATAAAATATTATTATTTCTCATATCTATCGCGGACTAGTAGAAATTTCATCGCAATGAGCGATCGAACGACCGATTTTACCATGGATAAATATATCGTTCGACAAAGGTCATGCACATTAGATCTCTTCCGAAGAGTTTACGGATATTACAAAATTGATAAATTTCAGCAATTTAAAGTCTAATTAATCGAATTTTGCCAAACTTTCAAGATTTAGCATTTATCAGACATTATTTTATCATTAAAAACTAATTATGCCGCAAAGCAGTGAATACTAAAACTATGAAATTGATGAATTTTAATCATTCAACCATTAAATTCAAAAAAAAAAAAGAAGAATGTCAATTTCAACATTGTTTAGTTTTATAACCCTCTGCACTGAAATGCCATATACATAGATGGTGATATAGAAGATCTAACAGATTTACAACCATATATTATTCTAAATATTTGATCATAAAAGATCAGAAAGATCGGTCGAGATGATTCACTTACAAGAATGATTGATGAGGTTCATCTACCCACTGCTAATCAATTGAAGAAGATCGGATTGAAGTGGAAAAACCCTTAAATGAGATGAAATCAAGAATATGGCCAATTTTCTTTTTCTTTTCACTTACATTTTGGCCATTTTTTAAATTGGCTTTAAAATGTCAGTCTTTCGATAAGAATGGATCAGTGTGGCAAATTAGGCCAAACTACAAAGATGCCTTCACTTTAATGGTTCAAATTCAGGAATGAATTTTTTCTGAAGAAATATTTTAAAACTTTAATCTATACAAATTTTCTAATATTTCTAAAATCTAATCCAATTCCATTCATATTTTTATTGATCAAACTGGATTTGACTGTTTTTTCTTTTATTAAAAAGCAGAAAATTGAATTTTTATTCAACAATACCTAAATTTCGATTGCTATTACTACTCGTATTTTTTGCTTTCTCGTGATCACAGAATATTTCAATTTTTGTAGATCTATTTGTGAAATCTAAGACTGAGTTGTGAAAAGTCAGAAAATGATTTTAGCTAATTAGAAAGAAACAAGGAAAAAAACTATGAAAATATTAGAAACTGTTCCGATTCGTTCAAAATGTGAGAATGAATAAAATTTACAATTTGAGAAGGAATGAATGATAGAGTTTGCAAGGACAAATAGTAAAATGTGAATGACATCAACGGCAATAAGTTTGTAAATGCAGAAAAAAATTTTATTACTAACTTTTTCATTGCATATTCTTTTGCTTGATTAAATTCATTAACATACACATACCATTGATAAGATAGAGAAAAAATTTGAAATGGATCTTATCAATGATATGTGTCTATTAATGAATTAAATAATTTATTTGAATCAACAAATTTTTTCTTGAAATTCGACGAAAATTAGCTATTTATCAAACTAATTCAAAAATTCTATCAATAGATCGAATTCGACATCAATGGAATTGAGTTCTCGAGTTGATTTTATCGAAATATACAGTGATCAACTCAAATTATATGGTCAACATCTACATGTAAAAGATTGATGAATTTTTCATTCTCATAATATTTATGCAAACATAAGGCTAAAAATAGAAAATTTGGCAACTCAATCTAATAGAATCAAAATTACAGATGTTTGCTTCAAAATAATCATTTAGAAATATTTCAACAACATTAAAATTTTTTAATTTCAACTCAAGACTTTATAATAAAAAAAAAAATTGCATGAACTATTATGAGAATGTATAAATAGATTGAATTTCAATCCACCTACGCAAATTTAGATATTCGTATTTTTCCAGCAAATGTAGAAATGTTTAAATAAAATAGAAAATTAAGCAAATGAAGTTAATCGAAGGTGTGAATTAGAATGACCGACAGTCGATTTCAATACTGTCATTTGTGAATTCTCCGGCATGGATGTCTCTTGTCAGCACCGATCATTTGACAACTTCTTATCTTTAACAGTGTAAAAATGTCACTGATAATATATAGACCTTTTTAATCACTCAAAATCATTAAAAGATAGATACAGAAAGAATGTGTAAGATTTCTCCAAACGATTTTCGCCGCATATAGCTAAGATCACCAGGAAAGGTAAATAAGAGTGATGGATAAAGTTCATCGTAAAAAATGCTTAAATGTTTCTTTGAAAAAATATTACAGAATTGACGGGGTAATATAAAATAATAATGAAAAAGAAAATTAATGTATATGCTTTCCTAAAAGTTGGCTGTTATTTCTATAGCAAAATTAATAGCTGTAAGTTCATATTTTATTTCAAATTTCATTTTTACTTCATTTCTTAAATTAGTTTAAAATTTCATGAAGTAGATTAACAGTGATCTTATGCTTTGATTTCATTTTAATAAAGAGACTTTGACTGCTTTTTATTTTGTTTTCGATTTTATGTTTTAATCCCAAACTAGTGTAATCTTATTTCTAAGCTCTCAGCACTGATTTATTTTCTTTGTGAATTTTTCACAAAGATGATCGTTATATCTACTTTAAATTAGTTCACTTAAAATATTACAGAAACCGAAAAATAGAAAATTGACAGAAACGGTGAATAAAATAATACGTTGTGAAGAGTAAAACGCTTGAGCACCTCCGACAAAAATTGATTGATTCATTGACAAAGTTAATAAATAGATTCACGGATTCAGAAATAATCCTCATGGCAGATAATGTTATTAAGCGAGAAGTTTCATCATTCCAAGTCAAAGGTTAGCATGAAGTTTATGAATAACAAACAAATCGACAAAAATACGTGAAATACTTCATGAATTTATGCATGATATGTGGTATTATCAGATATTGCTTGTGCTACAATTTAAATACAATACGGATGATTATTTGCACATTTGTTAACTTCAAAGATGGAAAAGGTGAAAGTTCATCAATGTTTGTTTCATTTTCAAGTAGTGCCGTTTGTTCTGTTCGGTTGACAAAAGGTCAAATGAATCATCTCTTGCACAACAGCTGAAGACAGGTGGCGTGGACACAAAGTAAGTGCATTGAACACTCGCACTATGAAGGCAAAAACAAATTGCGGTGCAAACAATGCATGCATGCATGCATATATTCATTAATATTATTATTGTCTTTGAAGACTTATTCATTCCTTGAATGAGAAATGAAATATATCTAGCAAAAGATAAAATTCAGGAATATAATCCCTGAAACTATTCTGTAATTCATTTCAAATTAAGGGATAATAATGGCCTCACAGTGATAGTTACTGTTTCGAACTTTGACCTAACTTCGATAAGATGATAGCAAACAATGTTATAATTAAATTAATTTGAATGCCATTAGTATATTTTGAAATTATATGTATAAAAGGAATTCTAACTGAAGTGTTAAGAGGTTTACTCTTTGATTTCTATCTTTCTCCTCAAGATAATTACTACAATAGTCAAAACGGATAACGAGTATTTGATGAAGTGTTAAGTCATCTAAAGAGTAACATAAGCAGATGAGCCGATTGATAATCAAATTTATCAATGAAGCCTGCCATCTCATGATTTTAATGAGAGATAATGGCGAATCAGCTTTTGTGAAATTTTTAAATCTGTAAAACTTTCTTACTTCAAAATGCTCAAAGTCCATAGTTGGATATTTTCGCTAAATTTTGCAAATCGCAATTTTTTTTTTTCTTTTTATTTTGGACCACCATAAAATTATTGAAGAAATAATAATATCCGATTCCAAAAACATGATTTTTTTTGTGATGGTGACAGCTGAAAGCATATTATTTCACTTTCTCATCATTTCAATGGTACCACTGATGTGATATCATTGTCTTACAAGGTCACCACCCAATATTCAGTAGATTGTTTCACTCTTCATTATTACTCATAGTTCATAAAAAGCCAAGGTCTTCAGAATGTCAGGAGAAAATTCGTTCTCACTGGATTAGAAGATTAAAGGATATAAAGTAAGGGCTGAATCTCCCTAGTTTAAAAATTATTTCATTGAACATTATTTTTCGTAAAAATTTTAAGTAAGAAAAGAAACGAAGTGCGCCAAGCAATCATCAGTAAAATTATTCTTAATTCCATCAATTTAAAAAAAAAAGCTTAATTCTTTGCCAGCCTATAAATTGCTTGAGACTGAGGAATCAATTTGATAGCTTTTATAAACTGCAATAAGAACGAAGCTTTTTGGATTACTGTTTACACATACCGTATAGCAGCACAAAATGGTCCTTTATTGACCATCCGCTAATCTAATAGTTCAATAATTTGATGGACTCATTGGAAATGCTTTGTTCTATTAAAATATCTTTTTTCTCAAAGAACGTTGAAGTGATACGTAGATGGAATGAATCTCTTGAAGTGTTTATCCAACAAGTTCGAGATCCCTTCTATCTACTGTTAAGAGAACTTTTCTCTTTTGAAATGATCATTAGCAGTGTAATCAGCAGAGATATATAGATACAAGCAAAGTTCAATTCGTATACACGAGAAGTAAAGTAACAGTTGTTGTTTGCAATCGGTGTCGGTCAGTTGAAAGAATTTATCACTGTCAAATATTTCGAATGCTGAGATCACAGTTCAGCGGAATACAATCCCTTCAAAGGGTCACAGAATCGAAACTAACAAAATTTACAATGTTATCTTGTTCAGATCTGTTATTTATTTTCTGCCATTAAAGATGAAGATATGTAAAAAGATGTGAGAGGTTCATATTAATTTTAATGATTGTTGAATGCTGAATTTATATTTAATGTCTATTTCCCGCATAACTTGACGGCATTTCGATTGGCTTAGTAATTTAAGATTTTCAAAATTAAACGAAATCATAACAATTGAATTCTAAGAAAAAGAGTTTAAATGATGGATTTTGGAAAAATTGGGTAAATTTCGAAAATGCTCCGTAAATATGATGTGCTTCATCTTTGCATCTCATTTGCTCTATAATATTCACATCTTAACATCAAAAACAACACAGTGATCAAAGTTCTCTTAGAAAAGCTTTTGAGATATGTAATATTGTGATAATAAAGGGGAAAGGTGTGCAGAAAAGGAAGAGAACTTTTGTCTCGAATTCTCTTTTTATTGTCATTGAATAAATGATTGGAAGATTGGAAGACAATAAGGCAAGCATGCAATAATAATATTCACAGCAACAGGTGTGAGGCGGTCATTCAAAGAAAGTGCCAATAAATGTGAACATATTCAAAGAGCTGTTATTTTTAACGTTCTTTAAGCGAATAAATAGGTAAATGTATAAAGTGAACGCATTCTTAGTTTTAGAATTATTTATGGATGCATACAAATGAACAGTCGAAAAACCGGATAAATAGATGGACAGAAATGGACAGATAAACAGTTAGGAATGAAAAAACAATGTATTGTTGCAAACCATTCCTGGGGATTTAATAATAGTCTTGATGTATTTGATCGGTTGCAGAGATCGAATAGGGATTAGGGAAATGCTTCAATCATTGAATGTACATCCAAGAATAATTAATTATTCAAAAGTGACCAAACAAGAGAAAGTACGACATCTGGATTTGATACAATCCACAAAGTCATCAAAATATACTGGAATATAAGAATAAAGCATTATTGTTTGCAATGAATCGTTGATTTGAAAAAGCTTGTAGATAAATTTGAGCCAAATTATCAAACTCTAGTTAAAACAAAAAATTATTCGCCACTTTTAATACTAATTACAAACAAGAAATAATTAGTAGCAAATTATTCCTGAAACTACCAGAGAAACCATCACAGATAACAAAGGAGTGAAAGATAATGATATAATTCAGAGCAATAGTTAAGATAAGATTAATAACAAATCCCATCCTGCCTTTAGAAAATCAGAAATTGAGTTCGAAATAATAAAATCTAATAAATGATGGAAGTAGTGAGTCCAGAACTCTTACCATCAATTCTTTCTTCTTTTCTAGCGCTTAACCCTTAACCCCGTCATGCTAACTTTAATCGGATTACTGATATTCTCGTACAGCAAGAATTCCATGGGCTAAGCTGCTCTTCAAGGAATTGTCCTACATATATATAATCGGTACACACTTCACTGAATATTGTCTTCATTTCCAATGATACCAAAATTTCCGTGGTTTCAGTTCCGTCTGAATCTATGAGAACCAGGATTGAAAATTGGTATTATCTCAAATAATGTCATTTCTAATTTATTCATAACTTATGAGAAGCTGAAGCAAAAAAAAGAAAACAAAAGAGTACAAAAGAAAGTGAAAATCTGAGGTTCAGATCGATCATGTAAATTCATATTATCTCCGCACATCTCTCTGCTATAGGCAAGCCGAATGAATCAGAAAAGTAACGAAGAAAGTGTGAAAATTAATTGATAATTTACTTTTAAGCGTTTCAAATTAAGAAAAGATTGCAAAAAGCTCGAGACAGAAACAAAACAAAAAGACTTTTACCATTTACATTGCTTTTTGAAAGAATAAGGCATGAAAAAAATTTATCGATGAGTTTATTTTTTATTAATTGCAGAAACAATCAAATTGAGAAAAATGATTATTTGTTCAGATTAATTTGTGAATTTGAAATTAATCCTTCTTCTTATCTAATTGAGTTGTATTTGAATATATTGCCTAAATATAACTGCTTTTTAAAGAATACAAAAACTTGCTGCGTGACAAAAGTTTCAAGATTATGAATCTTCCTAAAGTAAAATCGTGCAATGTGATCTTCTTGCAATTTTCTGGTTGTTGTAATTATGAAAATTCAATTTCACTCACAAAAACAGCTCATTTAATCTATGGGAACCATATGAGTTGTTTTTGTATTTTTACGAAATAATAATATCTAATAAGATCTGATAACTCCACTTTATAGTAGATGACTCTAATCTGATTATGGCAAAGAATTTTCGCCGTTTCACCAAAGGGTACCATCATCACTGATCCGAATCTGAAAATCTTTCGGCAAACAACCTCTGGAATCAAAAATTGAATCATTTATTCTAATCCTTCAACTTTTCTCCTCATACAATTTTGTATCGAATGTTGAGATAACGAAATAATTTGAACTTAAATTAACTTTGGTCAAAATTAAAAAAAGATTGAAATCTAATTGAAAGATGGCACTTATTATTTGCTGAAAGACAATACTATCACTCGGAAGATTATATATTGCCTAACAATAATTTGTCGCCGAACATAGATTT
>JAOVVO010000900.1:0-27970 GCA_028564675.1 Onchocerca lupi | reverse complement strand
TTATTATTATTATTATTATTATTATTATTATTATTATTATTAATTATTATTATTATTATTACTAACGCTGTTATTCTTATTGTTGTTATCAATCTTTCGAATGATCAATATACTACCTTTATTTACCTTATATTTATATTAATATTTTAAATTATATTCACAGACATAAAATACAAGAAAATCTTCTATTACTTTGTTATAATAAAGCAAATAATTAATTTATCGGAAATTATTTACAGATCATAAATCTTTAATGAATGTTGGACTAAACGATAAATACAAATTAATAATTAATCTCAAAAATCATGTTCAAAATTGTATTTGAAATATGTGAAACTTTTTTTTACCTGAAATTAGTAGTTGAAAATGTAGCATAAATTAAAGAATTGAAAAAATAATTAATACGTTGTCTTAATGTTTGTATAATTTTTCTAGAGATATATATTTAGTTGGAACACATACTTATTACAAAAATATTCAAGTAATCCTTCATAGAACAATTAAATTTCGATCTAATATTTGCAGGGAAATGAATTTGCTCATATTCAACTGTTACCATATCAACAAATTACCAGTTATGATCCTGAAATGCCACAATTTCGCCTTATTGATGGACCATCCGTACGGCAGGGAAGATTACAAATCAAATTTCAAGATCGATGGCGATCAGTTTGCACAATGCTTACAAAGTTAGCTAAATTTAAAACATTCCTCTGATTCCCTTTCTAAATAATCAGATTAATTACTTCATTTTCATTTCTGGTATTTTCCACTGATAGAGAAAGTAATTAAAAGATTCAAGGAATGATATTGTAAAAGTGTAAAAATAAATTGCAAAAAACAAGTATTCAGTTCTTTCTTCTCAATTAGAAATATTTTTTTTAATTTTGGTTTTAATAATTTCCCGTGAAAAATCACAAATGGCTAAATTTTTTTTGAAATCATAAAATTTATTATATTGAATATAAATGACAATTAATACACAAAGTAAGTATAGATAAATGAAATCAATAGGGAATAATTAAATTGAAGGAAAAGTTTGTAAATCAGATAGTTTAAAATTCAGTCCATGATTAATTAAAGAAAAAAAAATCATAACTATTTAACATAAATTAATGAAATGTTAATAAAATTATTCTCACTCATTTTTTTTCTTTGTTTTTCGTTTTAAATTAAAAATCTTCATATCTTTAAAAAATTCTATTCGTAATATGCAGCTGCTGCAAAATTCCTTCTAATGATTTTATTATTTATAAATATAAAAGGCGATATTTACATACTACATCCATTATCCATTGTCATCATTCAACTGGAAATTATTTTTTCAAAAAAAAAAAAAACAAATCTTTCCTAAAAATTTGTTCAAATAAACAAAAAAAAATTTTTTTCCAAGTTGTTATGTGATAACATATCGTAGAAACTTTGTTTGATGAATAGTAAAATTTCAAAATTTAAATTTGAAAAGGAAAAAGAAAAAAAGAACGATAATATAAAATAAAATGTTATAGCTGGACATCGGTAGATGTAAGCACAGCATGTCGATCGATGGGTTTTAATGATGGCGGTATATTTCCATATCATTTTTTTCTCCAAATATTTGAAATTCCATTATATTTAATTAAAGTATATTATTTTATGAAAAAAATTTAATTAATTCATTATATTCAAATTATATTATTCCATAAAAAAGTTTAATAATTCATTAACAATTGCAATTTATTTCTGATGAATGCAAAAGAAAAGAAAATTTGAAGAAATTTTTAATAATGTTGAAATTTTCAAAGTTCTTAGGCTTTCAAGTATTTCAAAAAAAAAAATTGAAAAATTGAAATAATTTCAAGTGTAATTAATTAGGTTTCTGGAAATGGTATCGACGAAACAATGATACATATCCATTTGTGATGCCGTTCCCGAAATGTTTATCAAATGTTTCTTCATTATGGGATTGTGAAGGATTTGATAATCCTAATTTAATATCATTAAGTGAAAATCTTTGTCAAGGTGAAGATGATATAGGAATTCGTTGTTGGGGAAGACCGGTATTTCTCGGATGGCAGAAACATTGGAAAGGTAAATAAGATTTTTATCCAGTAAAACTTATTAATTAATCTATGCTTTATATTCAGTCCCTTCCTTTAATTATTATAATAAAAAAATAAAAAGGTGACAACAATTGCTTGCTATTTAATTTTTCGATTTCTTTATTTTAATTTTTTGAAATTCTAAGCTGTAGAATTAATAGTTTGGGTATGAATCCAGAACTGCAAATTTTTTCACAGAAATTTCAAGAATTTTCGCAATAAATTTTTTGTTTTTGTAAATTTTTTAACATTAATTTATTGCTTTTCTTCATACTTCCTCATTATTTTTGTCATTATTTGATTAATCCTTATTTATATCAGATTATTTCTAAATTTACTCCCAATCTGTATTTTGTCCTTCTTTTCTTGAAATAGTTCATTTGAATATCGAATATCTTAAATTGGAATTAATTATAGGTTTGCAAATTTTATCATCATCATCACAGTATGTAAATTCGGATCCTGATATGGTTGCTTTACATCAAGAATCTACTAGTAGACTCGAATTTATTGATATATTATATGCTGGATATGATGGGTTAGTGATTATTCGTCATTATTTTTATAATTTAATTAAAACTAACTGAAAAAATATTGAATTAAACTTTGAAACTTTTGCCATAATATGCTATTTTCATAACAACGAATTCTAGGATATATTCAAAAAAAAAAAACTTTGTAAAAAGAGTTGAAAAATATTATGTGACATAATTTACATGCGAAAAAAAAAATTGTTTCGCAGTTAACCTTTGTTATCACAAAGGTTAATTAGCATATTTGAATTTTATTTATTATTGAAGGTCAACCAAAAATACAACAGCAGCGATTTGGATTGAAGGCATTCCACCAATTATGAATGGCCTTCGAATTGAGCGAAGTGCTCGAGATGGTATTCATCTCGAAAAGCCCACTGGGCCTGTTGTTATTGCTAATTCAACCATCTGTAATAACAGGTATTATATATTGGAATTGAAAAAGAAAATGAGAAATTATCAGAAAATTTTTGTATTCTACTTGAAAATATAAATGGATTATTTATATTATTAAAAGAAATTAAGAAAATGAATACGAGATTTTTATATTTCCAATTACTTGGTCAATTTTTTTTTTTTTTTTTTTTTTACTGATGGAAAGGAACTGTTATACTTTCAATCACTTGACTAATTTTTTTTTTTTTTTGGGAGAACTTCTATAATTTCGATTATTTGGCTAATTTTTTTTTAAAAAATGAACTTTAAAATTTGGTGAAGTAAAGATAATTAACAGTGTTCAAGTTTATAATCCTTATCATTATAGCTTCTCTAAATTTCGTTTGTAATTAATTACTGACACTCAGCTTAATCATTCTTTCTAAAATCTTTTCCTGCCATCGTATTAATGATAATTTGAAAGAAAGAAATAGTGATTAAGCTTGGATATTTTCTGAAATTTCCATAGTAACGCTATTATGAGAATTGAAAAGCGAACACTAAAAAAGCGAAAGAAAAAATGGATCGGAAATTTAAATTTATAAATTGAGAAATTCTTATTTTATCACAAATGATTGTTTTTGAAATATATTGAAAAATCAGTTCACACTCATAAAATGATAAATTATAGTTCTAATAAATGATTTTAGAGGTCATGGGATAGCGATAATGAATACTACTGATGGCAGAGTTTTTATTAATATGACAATTATTACTGGGAATTACGGTGATGGTATACATTATCGTGAAGGATATGATACATCTTGGTATCATACCATATCTGGTAAGAATTAAGTGATACTGTAGATTTTTCTTTTCTCCGAGCATATGATATTGCAATTACCGTACATTTGAATTACCATTTAGCTAAAATTACAAGAAAGTATTTAGCTGTTAACCAAATATCTTTTCATTTGACGAAAATTTATTATGCTGATAAATTTATGAGAAAATACAGTGTTTGCGAAAGTTAATAATGAATTTTTTTGTAAGATTAATTAATTTGAGGAAATTATCGTAATCTAGATAATGGGTCAGAAAAAGACTTATTGATATTTCAAGAGAATAAGAAACCAAGATTGGATATGTGTATCGAACATAAAATACCACAAAATTTCTTCTTTCCACATATAATCCAAGCAAAACTCACGAATGGTACGGTAATTGATAGTAACAGTGCATCGCCTTGTTGGATGGTAACATGTTTTATTTTTGATGATTTTTTTTTTCTGGAATGTAAGAACCAGTAGATAACATGTACTTGGTGACAGGACATTAATCATTTAATATTTCCAAAAAATTTTTTTTATTAGTTGTTTTCTTCATTTTCGATTTGATGAATTGCTAATTCACTAATTTAATGTTTCATGATATCAAAATTTTACTGTTTCATGATATCAAACTCGATCGATCTCTTTCTATTTCTCAGAAACAAAATTAAATTTGAAGTTTATCTCGTGAATAATTCAAAAGATAGTCTTAATATGGGTGCTTATTAAAAGTATGCAAAAATTTCATTTATCCTGTTCCTACAGTATATTCATAACTTTATCTATTACACATATTTAGATGGTATCACTACCAGCTCGATTACTGTACACATACAGTATACAATTTATGGTGGTAACAGATGGAAATGATGAAAATTTGGATTCGGAAACTCGATTAATCATCTGTGATGCAAATGCAAACTTTGATGGATGTGATGTCGAACGATATCGTATCCCAATTTTAAATCGTATTCTTCCTCAAACAATTTCATTTCGGCTAGTTATTTTCTATTTTGAATTCCTGTTTTTTTTTATTCGGTTTTCAATACACATGCATGCAATATTAGCGTGTCTTTTATTGCTATGATTAATTATAGTAGCACACAATAGCCAGGAATTCGAAAATTCGGCCAGTAATCAATTAGCCTATTTTCTATTTGCTAATTTGTCGTAATAAGTTGCATCAATATGAGATAGATGATGGTTTAATGTATTCAAATTTCTGCTAAAATTTTCCATTAAGTTTGAAAATCTTCGATTGATCCATCATAGCGGATTAGATATTTTATTAATATCTATTGGATCGAAATTACTTCTGATTCTGATTTTTACAATTTTCCGAACAGAAAAAGGGGAATTTTTGCAGAAGTACTGGTCAACCAATATATCTTTCATTGGAACATATACCAAGTGGACTAAGTGGTCAAGTCGCTGGTGATATTATTTTAATTTTTCGAATTCACGCTTCTGTCATCGGTATGCTCAGTAATTTATCGGAATTTTCATCAAAAAAATTAAAGAAAAAGAATCCTAGATTAATTGATCCTGCAATAAAATGGTGGCAATTATTTTTTTTAATGTTAAAATTTTCATTCTCTTTTCTTTAAAAATTTTAATTTTTGTTTCTTAGAGTTTATATTTTGCAAGAATTTTAATTTCATGGAAATTTTTTTAAAAAATTTAAAATCATGTCATAATAATGTTCTTTTTTTTTCATGTTATAAGTTAAATTTAAAAAATTTCAAGGATTTAGGTGAAATTTCATTTATATATCCTTATGATATAGATTAATTCGAAATTTGAGCAATAAATTTTAAATCCGAATCATTTATAACTATATTTATTTATGCTTTTTTTTTTTTACCAAAATTGATTTGAATAAATAATTTTCAATTATAGATGAAGCATTTTACGGTTTGAATATAACGCATACGCTAATAGCAAATAATACGGGAAATGGTATTTGGGCGCAAGATATACGTGAACGAACGACGTTAACAAACGTAACTATAGTGGAAAATCAAGGACAAGCGGGATTCTTGGTACGTGATGGAGCTGCGGATATATGGATTAATGCTTCGCAAATTAATGATAATTGGGGTGATGGTATCAATATTTCATATGCTGGCGGTTCTATCACAATTAATGGTACCATAATTAGTCGTAATAAATGGCGAGGTTTGTTTATCAGTTCTTTATCACCAATGTTTTTCAAAAATTTGAAATAAAATTTCAGCTTTTTGCAAAAATAATCATATTTTGTCGGTGTGATATCTCAAAGCATACCAAATAGATATAATAATAATAATTGAATAATGTACTAAAGAGAAAATAGAATATACTGGTAAATTTTTCTTGTATTTTAAATTTAAAGTAAAAGTAGTAGTAAATGGTGATATAAAATTATGAAACATCAAATTAAACGATAATATTGTTCACATAGTAATGTTAAATTGAATTAAATTTGGATAAATTGAAATGAATTGAAACGAACTGAATTAAAGTTAAAGTCATGAATAGTAACTGTTTGCTTCTACTAATTAAAATGAAAATAAAAAAAATACATGGTTCAACTCATAACTTAATACGAAATGAAAAAATTTGAAATAATTTTAGGTTGTGCATTTCACCAAAATACCTCATCACCATATTTACCCCTTCATCAGGAAATTATTATCAAAGGTCGTCCATCGAATAATATTTTTTATTTACGTACACAAATTGTTGATAATGCATGGGGTGGCATTTTGATTGGAAATTTTTGCATACCATTATCGAAAAATATTCAACCAAAGGTGAATTTAATTTTAAAATTTTCATTTTACTTCAAATTTAGTCGATGAGTAAAATTCCAAGGTGTTCATATTGCAACATTGTCCACGCTATTATTCAATTCTAAATCATATGATTTTTCATTTCAGTCTTTTATGTTATTTTAAATTATATGACTTTTTATTTCAATTCTTTTACCGGAAACAAACAAATTTTTCAAGTAAACATTAATTTACTAATTAATCACTTGCAGATTCATACCTATATTCTAGAATAGGCAGCTATTCTTTGTATTTCTTAAATTTTAGTAAATAAAATATAATTCATCGGAATTTTTTTAATAAATATGAAATTTTATGAAAATTTAAATAAGTATATTCAATTAACGTTCCTGTTTTATTGTATTTAATAAAAATATTTAATAATCCGATTTTATTCCTTAAAATTTTTTTTTCAAATGTTTGCACTAATAATCACTGCTCCATGTATTTTCCTGCAAAATCAAATGCTAAAAATTGCAGAGCTCATAAAAAAAAAAAAAAAAAGCATTTTTAAAAATTCGGAAAAAATCAGCAACAGAAAATTTAAAAAATAAGAATTTTGTAAAATTGTCTTGTAAAATTTATTTAAATTCAGTTTTATCAATCCATAACTTAATTTAGTACATAATTTGCAGATACTAATAAGTTGGACTGAATTGATTGGAAATCGTTATCATGCGTCCGTTGAAATATTTGCATGCCAGAAAGTTGGAATGGCTAGTACCATAGTTGATTTTACCGGAAATCGGATTGAAGGCGGTTTAGGAGTAGGTTTCCGGATGGAGCCAGCTGTAAATACTATAACAGTTATTTCAAGTAATCAATTTATTGCAAATAATAATACTGCTCTGATTATTCGAAATGCTCGATATCCGCAATTGCATAATTTACCTGCTCAGGTTTTTTTTTTCTTCTAATTTTTGCGTTTATTTACTGATTTGCTTATTCATATACATTACTGGTGGTTTTTACATAAGAACTTAAAAAATGAAATACTCATATTTAAAGTAATTTTAATTGTAAGCTATACATGTTATATTTTTCGTTATGCTATGATTTGAAAATACTTTCGATAGCATCATTATGCTTAATTTTGCCTTTCTCTAGGTGACAATTTCAAAGAATTCATTCAAATTTAACATCGGACAAAGCATCATTTCTATTGGTATGGTGGAAGATTCACAAATTCAAAATCTTACATTTAATCAACAAAATGAAGTTCGCGAAAATCGTGTTATCAATCCCTTTCCATATCTTAATCCAAGATCCACTCCTTATGCTGCTTTAGTAGTTTCCAGCAGGTAAATATCTTATCAGTTTCATCAGTTTAATTAGATTTTTCATCTAATTAGACTCTAGTCTTCTAACTTCTTTCTTAAATGACTATCATTATCAACCATCAAACAATTTAAGGGCATATATCTTACCATTCTTATTATTTTTTCAAGAATTTTCACCTAATTAAAACTTTAACTTTCCCTAATTTTATTTATGATGAATTAAATTGTTATTAAAGTATTTATTAATGCAACAATAATTAGCAAATTTAATTATTTACAGCAATGTGATAATCAATCGTAATTGTTTCAAAAATCCTCAAGCTACATATGAAATAGGTAGTGAACTTGCTGAGCATGCAAAATGGATCGATGCTCGTGAAAATAATTGGGGACATCCGAGACCTGAACTCTTTATGCATCGAATTTTTGATCAATTCAATCGTTATACTTTAGCTGCTATTGAAGTATGTTAATTTAGTAATATAAAGAAAAAATACGGTCTTCTTTTTATTTATGACTACTAAAATCAGTTATTGTTTTAATTATTTGTTTTCAACTAAAAAAAAAATTCAATTTTATTTCTTTCAATTTTATGTAACAAATTGTAGAAAAAATTTATTTTGAATGTTTGACGTCATGCAATTTTTTTCAACTCAGGTTAATTTCAAGCATTTCTCTCTCGCTTGCCCGCGCGGCAAAATTATCGGCAAAAATTTTTTCCAAGAAAAATCTAGGAAAAAATTTTTTAACGGGAGAAATTACCGCAAAAAGTTTTTTGAAAATAAAAGGGGAAAAGGAAATAGATTAAAGGAAATTCTACTTTTTTGAATTAAAGCTTAATTATTTTTGCTTTATAATTATTAGTTTTTAATAAAATTATAACTTTACAGGTAAATCCATTTGCTGCTGTATGCAATCAACGAAGGCCTCACATTACTACAGTACAACAATATTATCGTTTATTTCGAAAAGATAGTGAGCCATATATTTTAGGTGGTACCATCTGGGAAAATCAAGATTTAGGAAAAGGCTTATATACGGTAATAGATGATTTGAATATCGTACCTGGAGCGCGTCTTACTCTATCACCAGATACTGTATTACAATTCAACAATGGTTTAGGAATGTTAGTTCAGGTGAAACTTTTGAAATAAATGATTTCGATTTGCCATATACTTGAAATTATAGTTTTAATATTTAAATTTTTTCTCTCAAATGGTTTAAATCGATTTAAAATAAATTTTGGAACTTCTTATTTTAAATTAAAAATTTTAAGACCAATTCGTTGTAATTCATGTTATATCATTTCTGTTTTTTAATTTAATGCTTTTTATTTATTTTTGTGCTGTCAAAAAACTTTTTATTTTAGGGTGAATTAATGCGTGCAGAACTGCATTCTTCCGATGAAATGGTAAAGTTTACGAGTGCACCGTTTATTCTGCCTCATCCACCAAATATTCGTCTAGTGGATGAAAATAATAATACTGAGGTTAATTGTTATTATATTAAGTCTGAATTATTGAATATCATATTAAATTACTGCACCAAAATTATTGTATTATGCCGAAGATTGCTACTTAATAAATATCTCAAAATATATCAAATACCTTGATATATGGTAATTATTAATAAAAATAATAACAATTGATATTAGCAACAATTATCGTATATATAATTAGTTTAACTAACATCAAATATTATCAGCTAGAAATTGTTTCATAATTCCCTTAGTAATAGCTTCCATAGTAAATATGAATTACTGAGTGCCATATCAGATTACTGTACCAATTACTGTATCATCAAAATGACAGAGGATTACTACTTGAAATAACAAATATATCAATGTCATCAACTATCCTCAAATATTATATTGGTATTTAATAAAAATGATGGCATTAATACTAACATTGATTCTTGCAATTAGTTCAACTTAACTCACCGAATATTATCAATTGGGAATTATTTTAATAATTCTTTTTTCTCATTTATAATTTGTTTTTTTAGGTACTTGCTGGTCGTTTAGAAGTATATGCTAACAATCAATGGGGTACAATATGCAATAGAAGCTGGACTAAAGAATTAGCATTATTAGCATGTAATCAACTTGGCCTTATCATGGATCCAGAATATTTTGAAAATTGGCAGATATTTTCATCATCGGGTGAATTACCAATAGTAATGGATAATATTCGTTGTGAAGAAAACGAATATGATATTACACTTTGTCGACATGATGATATTCATCATAATATTGCAGCATCATGCGCATCAACAAATGTTGTTGGTTTGTTCTTTTTTTTTTTTCATCATATAAAAAAATAAATAAATAAACAAGTAAGCGAAACAAATTTATATATAATATGTTAGACAATTTTTTACAATTTAAATTTATTATTTTCTCAATAATTTTTTCCTTGCTGCTGCAAATTTCAGTTTTTTTTTTTAATTTGACTTTTTTTATATTATTTAATGTTGTATTATATTATTTGATTTATTTATTACTTCTGCTTTATAATAATAATTATTATTAATTTTCCTTTTTTAAAATCATCGCCACACTGTTTTTTATTAATTAAAGCAAAAATAAATTAATTAATTAAAATAAAATAAAAGCTGAATATTAATTTATTGCAGGATTACGATGTATGGAACCTCGTTGGAGTGGTGTTCGTTACTCTTTCCTTGCAAATCCACCATTAGTTACCGGTCAAAGTTCAATGGAAAAATGGATTATTGAAAAAGCTGGTCTTTTCGATTTTCGCTTACCAATATTTAGTCCAGCATTACAAATTGATTGGAATTGTCATACATTTCATAATTTATACATTAGAGATAATTTTTGGAATGGTATTGATATCGTATATAATGATTTGACAAGAAAACCAGCGATCAGAATGAGTCGATTTGAAAATAATCGTCGTCATGGATTTAAGACACGTTCACAAGGAATCTCAATTCAAAAGGTTTGACAAATTTATTGGCGTTTAATTTCTAAACGTTAAAATCTTTTCATATTTCCCGAAAAGACTTTAACTCAACTTTTGGTCCGTTCACAGCGCGCCAGTTCTGCTTACCAAAATGCCCCACTTCAATGTTTACGCTTCATTCAAGCAAGCAACACGTCATGTCATACTCATTGACAGTCTGAGAATAGTTTGAACACGTTTCGTCCCACAATTCCTCTAATCATTCAATTTACCGAATATAGCAGCTTCATTACGTACTCCATCTATTCTGAGGGAATCTTCAGAGGGAACCAGCTACTAGATAGTTCGATTAGTCTTTCGCCCCTATACCAAAGTCAGGCGATCGATTTGCACGTCAGAATCGCTTCGGACCAAGATTAACATTCAAAAAGAAATTTTTAGACTTTAAAGATTTGTCATAATTTTCTTATTTTTTTTTTAAGCTATATTAACTGGCGTATGAATTGCTGTCCTAATTATTTGGAAAGTTTAATAATATTCTAAGAAAAAAAAAATCTGAATAACATATTATTGATCCAGATCAGCTTAAAAAAAAAAAAAATTAATTTTCCAAATAATTATAACAATAATTCGTTATAATAATCCATATTTTTCCTAATATATTGAAAAAAGCTTTTTTTAGGTATCTTTAGTCGGAAATGGACAATCGGGTTTCCGGTATAATCCATTGGTAACTAATGATTTACAACGTGATATAGTAACATGGTTGGAAAGAAGAGAACAACCAGAAATGGAAGCTAATAATGTTTTTGTAATACCAAATGTCAATATTAATAAGTTGACAGTTCATGAATCACATCTTAACCAACGGAAATTTTTAATTGCTAAAGCGACATCGGATTGTCCTCTTGGTTAATTCTTTCATTTCTTATTTCCATTATTTATTGCTTAAAAAAAATAAAATAAAAAATTTATAAATGAATAAAATATTTCTTCCCTCTTTCTTACCGTTATAATAAACTTTAATAATAATCAAAAATTTGCAGAAAACTGATTTGTCTTTTTAGCACTTCTTGATCCATGTGTCTATGAAATGTCATTATTTGCAAGTGGCCATGAATATGGTTTGAATTCAAAATTAGCTATTCAAGTAAATTTTTTATTTTGAATAATGAGATAATTATCACATCTTGATAGTACAATGAGAATATATACCTAATGGGTTTTTTTTTCCTTTTATTTGGTCCAAATAACAGTGCTTAATTATTTAAATCATTGAAACTTAATTACTTAAAATCGTTCATTTAGAATTAAGTTATCCAAAATTATCAAATGGAAAACAAAAGAGAAAGTAAATATAATTGTTGTTAACGTTGAGTCGCTAGTGAATAATAATTACATCAGTTATCATTGAATCATTAACGATGTAAATATTTACTTAGGTGCGTGATGATATGTGAAAAAAATGCGTCAAGCATCTTTTATAAATTTTTTATTTTTATATTTCGCAATAATTTTTTCTTCAAAGATTGTAGAAAATAAGACTGAAAATTAATATGTGAATGTAAATGATTGATATCATAACTTTCTCGCTATGTGAAAATAGATAAATTGTAAAGTTTATTTTTTTATTTTAATAATTAGCATCTATGGCAGGTTATCAATCGAGTTAATGAAGAAAGCGATGAAGATATACTTCTAATAGATAGTATTGGTAAAAAAAATTGGAGCGTACGTAATGATCTTATCCATTTTCCCATTTTATCAATATCAAATACATTACAATTGAAATATACTCGAACATACGGGAAACCATCGGTAATTATCCTGGTACTTTTCCTGGATGGTATGTCAAATTTCTTAAATTAATTCTAACATTTTCAGAAAATCCTCAGATAATTCTATTTTAAATAGAGATTTGGCCTTAAAAGTTTATCAGTTCAACTTATTCATCAATTTCAATACCGAAAATCTTAATATCAAAAATTTTAGTACCGAAAAAAATGAAGATTAGTTTATATATATATATATATCATTCTTTATTCAACCAACAATAAATATAAATATATATATATATATATATTATATTATATATATCAATATACGTATATATCGATATTTCTGATGTATCAAAGATCATTCGTTATCTTTTTTTGCTGATTATTCAAAAATTATCAATCCTATCTAATGTTTAGAATGTGAAAACATAATTAATTTCTGTTCGATTTCATATTTTGAACTTCTGTATTTTTAAAACCTGGATTTATCTTTTTTTTTTACAGCTCAGGAATACTTGAATCGATTTGTGCATGTGTATCAGTCAGAAATAATCAGTAATCAACATGCCATATCATCGATTCATTATTCAAATTGGACAATCAGAAATGATAATCTGTTGACTCGTTGGGCTGTTGAAAAGCTTTGGTTTCAAAAAGTTAATTTTATCAATAATACGGAAGCAATCATATGGATTCATTCGCCACAACATGTCATTTTCAATATTACACCTCTTGCTAAGGTTTATTTACATATTCAAATTTCATTTATATATTTAAATCTGAAATATTCAAACGAAGTAACTGAATACTATATGAAGTATTCATTTCAATCGTTAAAGTTTCACGTAGTAAAACTATCTTTACAATAACTAATGAATGCATTTAATAAATTATTTTGAAATATTGGTAAAAGTTATAGATTAGTTATCATATTAATGATTGCTTACGTATTTATTAAGCATTTGTTATACTTGGGATAAATGATTTGAAAGTAAATAAATTTTTAAATTTGCATTTTTTGGCAATTTAAATAAATTAAGGAATTGGTTTAATTGTTAGTATTTAAATATCATTTAAAAAGTAATTATTATAGATTGGTTATCATATCGATAATTGCTCAATTATTAATAATACCGGGTCAATAATCGAATCACATCATGATCTATATAATAATGCTAATATATTTGAATGGTATTTTTGGTCGAATACTTTTGCAAATAATGCAAATAGTACAATAATGATACATTTACCTGATACTATTAATTTGCGACCTCAACAAATTCATTCTCTCAAAGTACTACAAGTTTTCCATTCCTTTTTTTCCATGGATTAGTAAAATAATGATATTTTGCAAATAATAGTAGTGGAGCTATCCTGATATTATCAATTTATAACCTTTATTTTCAAAGTATTATAAGCCTTTCTTGTATTTCTATTTATTAATTATTGGGGAAAATTTACAAACTAACAAATTTAACCAATCTCCACTAATAATTCTCCCGAAAAATTTTTTTTTAAATGAAATTATTTTTTAAATTTTCATGTCAACAAAGAGTTTCATCTTTTTGTATAAATTGAATGTATTCATTAATTACGATCAAATAAGCTTAACGAAGAAATTTCAGTTCATTCAAGTAAAATTTTTTAACACTAGTTCTTTTAAAGAAGGAAATGAATTAGTCGATAGTATATAAGAAATTGTATTTTTTTTTTCATCAAAAATTATGTGATAAATGTTACAATAATTTATCTGATAGCATATGATAGTTTATTTTTTAATTATTTCATGAAATGTTAAATTTTGGAAATATGAAATTTTAAATTTACAGATGACTGAAAATCGTTTTGAAAATAATACCAATTTTGCAATATTTTTTAACGGATATTATGCATTCGTTAATATTTCATCCAATAATTTCACGAACAATATTGCACCAAGTGAAATTGGTTTAATTACTTTGAATGGAATGGAAAAGGATTTATTCTTTGAACGAAATCGACTCATGTATAATCATGTATGGAATGAAAATCTATTTAAAATAATTGCTAATTAGTTGAAAAATTATTTACAGTGAGCATTTTTGTAGCTAAGTGTTAAGTAATCTTAGAAATCAGCGCAAAATTTTTTAAAATTTTTTTTTGTTAATTTCAGATTTTAAGTTATGTGTAAATTTTACTATTATTTTATTGCTTGAAAACATTTATAGATTTTAAAAATAATTTAATAATTCTGTAACAATTTCTTTAAAATATGAAGTAAATCGAAAATTCTTATTTACATGCACAATAGATCAATTCTTTTTTTGCAAGTTTAAATTTCTAAATTAAATTATTTCTAGATTAAATTGTGCTTTTTCTTTGAATTCAAATTTGAATTTATTAAAAAAAAAAAGAAAAAAGTTATATATTTTACAGTGTGAGTCTCAACAGGTGTTAATTAATTAATTATTTCAGGGTTGTTGGATGTTGAAGATGGATATACGATCTCATTCATTGCGTGATAAAGTAACAGCTTGGATTCAGTATAATTATTTCATGCAAAATGGTTTTTTACGTGATACGGAAGAATACGTGGACATGTGGCCTCGATCATTTGCCATTGGTATATTTGGCTCACAGTTAGCTAATATTCATTTTAATCGCTTAAGGAATATTTTGTTTGACTTCGAACTTATTTCTGGCGCTAAGGTTAATTGTATTTATTGCTTATGCTGACATTATTTTTTACGTTTAACTTACATTTTTCTTCATGTTTATTGATTATATTTATTCCAAATTTCAATCAGTTTTGATTTTTTTAATTATCATCTTTTCATTTTTAATTATGAAAATTTAATTGCTTTCCAGAGGAAAAAAACTGATAAAAATTAGCAAAATTGTAATGCCATTTTTGAAAAATTAATCTCTTTTTTTTGATAATTAATAATTCTAAGGTTGATATTTTAAAGTTTTTTTTTTTCCCAGTTTTTGTTAAAAGAAATAACAAGCTAGTTAATGTTCTAATGCAGAATGGATATTTTCATTTTAATGAAATTTCAAATATTTAAAATTAATATGTACTTAGGACTAATTACTTACTTCACAAATGTTTTATTTATTATTTTTAATTCCGATAAAAAACAATGATTTTTATTTTAAAATTGTTTATTACAGAGTTCGAATGTAAAGGATACAATGAATGTAACATATAATTGGTGGGGTGTAGCAAATGAAGCTGAAATTTATCAACGAATTTTTGATTTTGATGACTGGAATATTTTTACTTTAGCAATGTTTAATCCATTCTATGTTACCGAAGAAAATTTCATCAGTTTTTGGTGGAAACCAGAAAATGTTTGTAAATTATTAAAATTTATCAATTAACATAGAATTTTTAATATTTATATTTATGACTGGTAACTCTCGTAATTTTATTTATAATTTAATAATTATGATTTATTTGTTATTTGTAATATTTATAATTTATTCACAATTCATAATACTTTTTTATATTTAATATGCAATATATTGTAATTACATGTATACAAATGTAATTTATTGGCGTAGAAGTATTTAATTAAACTTTTTGTCATTCAAAATTTTTAATATTATATTTTAGTTTCATTTCAAAAAACGAATATTTCAGTTCATAGTTAAGCAAAAAAAAAATTTTTTAAAAATTTATTGGCATTGAAATATTTAACTAAGTTTTTTGTCATTCAAAATATTAAATTATAAAATAATCTTACTTTCTTAAATGTAAAATTTGAAATCTGAAATTTACAAGTTTTCCTTCTTTTTGTCTTTCAACTTAAGAAAAATTTTTTTATTTATTGTTTCTCACATTTTATGATGTTTAATTTTTTTTTATTCGTTAAGATAATTTTAATCAAATTTTATTATTTCAGGGACAGTTAGCAATCGAAAAACGTTCGGAGCCATCCATTTATAATTTAAATGGTCGAATTTATGAATCAAAAAATCTTACTTATAATCGTGAACGTTGGCATGAATTTCCATTTCATTTCAAACCATTTGAACCGTATCAAATTACCAAAGATTTAACAATTATGCCTGGTGCAACACTAACAATTGAAAAAGGTGTCGAAGTCAGTTAAATTTAACTAATTAATTTATTTCTTTTCTTTTATTTTAGAAATACTTTGTTTTGTCTTTTTTCCATTATATCTTTTTGATTGCTTACTTTCAAAAAAATAATGATCAAAATAGTAACTAATAATGATGGTAATCAAACTAATAATTAATAAGTAATAATTAAATTGGTAAGGTATAAAATGAAACAGATATAAATCTTTTCGATTTAAAATTAATGAATAGTAATTTTTATTTTCTTTTTGGAAATAATAGAAAAATTGTCAATCATGATTTAGTCCTAATAATAGTTTATATTTGTTGAAACTGAACAGTAAATTGTCAAGCAATTAGTTATTAAATTATGTGGTATGATGTATATTAAAAGGTAAAAAGTCTAGTTAAAATTAACCTTTTAGGTACATGTCTGGCCAAATGTACGTATCCTTGTATTGGGTAATTTAAAAGCAGAGGGAACGTTTTGGGAACCGATACGCTTTAAGCCAATTAACGTGACGGAATATTCGGAACAACGTGGTACGGACGTGACACGTCATGAACGTTCTAATCATTGTTCCACTCATTCCAATAATTTATGTTGGCATCAAACAAAACGGCGAGCTGAATGGTTAATTTTTTCTCCAATTGATTATAATCCAATTTAATTAATTATTTAATCTGTTAAAAAGTTTAAATTTTAACAAATTTAAAGATTTCTAAATTGTTGTTAATCTCTCTCTTTCCCTTTCCCTCTCTCTCTCGCTGTTAGCTGCAAAAAATTATCATTCAATTTCTTTTTTCCTATTATTCTAAAATCAGTATTCAATTGAATTTTTGGTTATCATTAACTAAATAAAATTATAATATATTTGATGATTTTTCTTTGTTCATTTAATTTTCCTTTACTTTTCTCTTTTAATTGTATAATTAAATTCTATTCTTTTTTGCGATTAAAATATTCAATTTTGTTGCTGCGTTAAAAGAAGCAATATTTTTCAAAAATTTCGATATAAAATATATATTATTAAAAAAATTGGAAAACTTTATTTTGTTATAAATTTAATCCAGAATTAATTAAATTATTAATATTAAATATAAATCAACAAGTTATTTTATTAGGATTGGACAAGATAGCATTAATCAACATTTTCCATCGCTTAATCGATACAATCCAAATTATCAACAATTTAAAATACGTTTAAATGGAACGAAACCAAAGATTGGATTCTTAGAATTTTATAATGCAACAACTAATGAATGGATACCATCATGTGATCGAGAATTCACCATACGAAATGCCCAGGTTTTAAATACAGTTTTATGCTTAATATTTATCTTCGAATAAATCATAGTATATATTTAAGGTTAAATGTTTATGATTAATATTGAAAATGTTCGAAAATTTATCATTTTCAAGTTTCAAATTGAACAAATAAATTGAATGAGTAAATTCATTAATACTTAATTTAATTTAAATGTAGGTTATTCGCTGATATTCAATTAAATTTATACATAAAATAAAAAAAAGCAAATACTGTTTACTTTACATTTCAACAATGAAAATTTTCTTTTTGTAAATTTTTTAAATTTAATAAATTGATATGAAAATATGAAAAAAAAAAAAAAAAAAAAAAACGAATTTCCAGGTAGTATGTCGAGAGCTTGGCTTTAATGATGGAAATGTTTATGAATGGTTAACACCACGATGGAATTACAATCCAAAAATAATCATTCGAGAAAATTATGTCGTACCACGACAATGTACCGGAATAGAATTAAAACTTGAACAATGTCCGATACGAATGAATAATAATTTAAGTATGTGGCAATGTGTCGATAATGAACATTTTAATTATATACACTGTGATGAAAAAACTATTTTAAATAGGTATGATTTTATTCGAATTATAAATTTTGTTTATAATTGAAAAAAATTTGCAAATCCCAATTTAATTTTTCGTTTTTTTCATTACTTAGGCCAATTTTATTGCTTATTTCTAATTTATATTAGAAAAAAAGTGAATGGGAAAAAAAGAGGCATAAACATAAACCTAACTAATAATATTGAATAGAAATTTATTACTGGAAAAAAAGTTTCATCGAGAAAAAATTAGATGATTTGATTAGACTTAAATTTTAAAAAACTGTATGGAAATTATTTAAATTATTATGATTATTATGAAACTAAAAGAGATGATTGTATTATTTAGATAAATGTAAATATAATTATAGAATGATTACATGAATTGATTGCCTAAATTAGGAGTCTTTTTGTGCCGATTAAATTAATGCATATTTAAATTTTCTAGAAAGTTTTCGAAAAATTTTAAGAATAATAAAAAAAATGAATAAATGGAATAGAATACATTTGAAAAGAATTCAAAAAATGAGAAAGTAATTTATTTTGATTTTGCAGCGATTATATTGGTAGTTGGGGTGGCATCACAATTACGCATGGTAGTATCGATTATGAGCAAAGCAATACAACTACAGGTTTGAGTTAATCATTATTAAATCATTTCAATCCAATTCAGTGCAGGAATTCAACTCATATGTTTGATTTCCAATAATTTAAATCAAAATGTAATTATTCAACAAGTAAAATTGTAAAAAAAAAGCTTGAAATAAATAAGCAAATGGATGAATAAAGAATTCATCTCTTTTTATTTCACTTCAATTCAATTTAATTCAATTCATTACAACTCATGTATTTGTTCCCAGTAATTGAAATCGAAGTATAATTATTAAACAAATTTGCAAAGTAGTTTAAGATAATTAATTGTCAAGCTAAAAGGATAGTTTTTTGGCTTATAGAGCAATCAGTGTTACGAAATGTCGAGATTATTGGAGGTGGTTTGGCTCATAATGAAACAATTGATGTAGCTACAATATTATCTATTGGGCGAAATCCAATATTTGATCATGTCAACATAACAAATTCATCGATGCATGGATTACAGGTTTATTTTAAGGGATGGAATTAATAAATTTGTAATTTGAAATCAATAAATTTCGAATTTAAAAATAATGAATTTGTAATTTATTTAAACAAAATGATAACAACAGATTTTAGTAAAATAATATTTAAAAGATATGAAACAAAAATAAGCGAATATTATTATTACCAAAAATTGTTATTAGTATAAACTCGATGATAGACAAATTTCAAATATAGACAGATTTCAAATTTATTTTATTCTTTTTCTTCTTTCTCCTTTTTACCAGTCTTATACATTTTATATTTATTTCTTTTAAAATTAATGTTTTTTAAAAATTTTTTTTAATATTTTAATGCGAATGGAACCCACAGCATATTCATTAACAAGTTGTTTTTAAAATTAAAAGTATATAAATTGTTAGTTGCTAAAAATGATTAAAACTAGCAAGCTTATAATGTAAAGATTTTAGACCGCCTAAACTAATTAGCATTTACATTATTTATGGAAAACTATTTGTAAAGTTTGTGATTAAATCTTATTTTTTATACATTAATTTGCAGATTCTCATTCCACATAGAGATATAATTTTGAACAAACTTAATGTAACACAAAATCGTGGTTATGGCATAAGTTTGTGGATATCAAATCAGCAAGGATCAGGTGGAAATTCAGGTAGTTTTATAATTTCCAATTTCATTGTTATACAAAATACTAATAAACTTTTCTATAAAATTTAAAAAATAATATGAGTTTTGTACTATTGATGTTTAAATCATACAGTATTCCTGAAATTTTGAATCACTAATTAACCACATAAGAATGATTCACACATTAATTATCGATCGTACTGCATGATTTTTTTGTGATATTTATATTACAGTAATTCGTATTACAATATACTGCAGTATGGAAATGATATTTCAGCCACTGTGTTGGGAATGATGAATATTATACCGTATAATGCTCATGGATTATTAGATATTTGTGCAGCGCAAAAACAATTTGAAATTATGAACCGTATAATAATGTTTTATAAATATGATTCGCATGCTGTTGATTGTGTCAAAATTTTTACATCAACGGAACGAAGCATTGGATTTCGATTTCTATTGGTAAAAAAAAAAAAAAAAAAAAAAGGAAAAAAATTCATAATTTACAAAAGTGTACATTACTTAGAGTTACTTATTTGAAATTAATTTAAAGGAAAAAAATTGGGAAATCTAATGAATATTTCTATTAAGTTTCAAATAATTATCAAATTCAAGCACTTTGTTTGATTTTAAACACTAAATTTTAAATTTTATTCGATTTGTTTTAATGTTATATTTCAGATTTCCCCAATTTTTTTCCTTTAAAATAATCAAAATTAATTTCAAATAAGTAAATTCCAAATAATATTTTATAAAAGTTTATTAATTGTGAATCAAATAATAAATAAAAAAGTTGAAATTTGCTACTTTCTTCTTTTCACTTAATTACTATTGTATTTTAGTCTCATATAGAAAATCAATTAATGAGCGAACGATTACAGGTTAATCTATACGATGGTTCACAAATGAATGTTGGCCGTTTAGATTCGATAACGTTATATAGTGATGCTATGTTTACTCAAATTATACATCAGTTTACTTCCCTAACATCGGACTGGTCATTAAATATACAAACACAATCATTTTTGGCTATACATATGCGAGCTAATGCAGCTAATGGTATTTATGGATTTGTTGCTGAAATTACGATTGTTCCAGCATTAGTACAAACATGTAAGTATCTTTTATCTAATTATTTGGATAAATAAAAATAGAAATTAATTACTTCTATAAATGTAATAAATATATCATTCGAAAAAATATTTCACATTTTTCATATAATATTACCATAACAAATTATGTTTAATTTATTCAAAAGTCTAGTTCATGAATTTTTAGTATTAAACTTACTTAAAGTACAAAGAAAGCGATTAAGTTTCTCATACAAATAAATCTATTCAAAATTTAAAATGTGCTAATTTTATAAAATAATTATATTAGCATATTTTCAAGATTATTGTCCTCTATTACGTATTTAATATTTTTATAATTACTTTTAACACTTTTTCATTTATTCAATTTATTGATTTAATATATGGATTTTTGTGACAATTTTTAACCATTGAAATTATTTAATAAATGAAATGAAATTTTTTTTGGACAAAAAATGACAACATTAAATAAATTATAGGTTGTTTTATTTTTATCTTTCTTTCAGATGGAACAGATGAAGTTTTAATACGACATAGTCGCATAGAGAGAAATGACCGCGGGGCGATAATCTATCGTAATACGGGGGAAATAGGACCTAATCTTGTAATTAGTAATTGTATGATTCAAAAAAATGGTTATCATTTGTTCGGTAATATAAGTACAACAAATTATGCCATTCAGTTGCATTTCCATAACACATTGGTTGGTAACGTTCTTAAATTTTGTTTAATTTTGTTATTTGCTATTAATTTTTTTACCATTTTCCCTTTCATTATTAGTACTATAATTTATTATCATGTGCTGATACCTCATATGATTATCATATTTTCTTCAAAAAATCTGATAGAAATTTGTCATTATCTCAACATATTGGTGATATCATTTTCTAATTTCGATTAGTTTTTGTTATTCGCCACTTACTTTTGTCATTTTTCGCATCTTCAACTCTCAAAAAATTATATTTTACTTGCATATGCGATCATCATTATTGTAATTTATTGCCATATGTTGATACCGTATACAGTTATAATAATTTCTTTAAAAACATAAAAATTTACTATGATCTCATTTTTTCTTTTTTTTTTTTTTTTATTGTAGTTAGCTCAGTTTCGGAACAATTTATTAATGGATAATATCGGTGGATTATGGATGACTGCATTAACAACTAATCCAATTGCTCGATTAATTGTAATTATTCGAGAATGTGCTTTCATGCATAATTCAAATAGTACTATTCTTGTTTTCCTAGGAAATGGCAATCAGGTTAGTTCTAGTTTCTTTTTTTTTTCGTTTTTTCGTTTTCTCTCTTGCGGCTTCTGTTTTTCTATTCTTCATATTATCTAAATATTAATGAAATAAGATATATAAATGAGTCAAATTAATGCTCGTTTTAAAAATAGTACTTGAGATTAACATTCTGCTAAAAAAAAAGAAATTTTGAATCTTAAAATATATTTTGTAGATTAAATGTCTGGAAAAAATAAGAAATCTTAGTAATAATTGCTAATCATTTAGTTGAATTAATTAATTTCTATTTCATATTGCTTTTGCCGAATTTTCAATCATTATCTTGAAAAATGCCAATAATGAATTGTGTTTTGCAGAAGTTATGGTTTTTCAATAATTTGATCAGAAATAATTATGCATTACATCATGATACAGTATTGCTGAAAGGTATTACGGCAAATTTAACGCGTAATCTATTCGCTAACAATACAGGCTTACATAATCTCGATTTACAACCTAATCTGGCGGGTCCCTTGGATTCATATATATTATATAAGAACTGGTTTTATAATAACGTTGCTCTCGGACATGGCTATCAATATCAGGTTTCATTTATTTTGTGTTATAAATTATGACTTATTATTCACTTCATTTGATTTTAATTGATCTAATGAGATTTAGTTCTCATTAGCTTTTCATTATTACTAAAAACAAAAATTTTGATTTTATTTTTCTTTTCTTTTGTTAAACTACTTCTAACAATTTGATTATATGAATCTTCCTCAATATTATTCTCATTTTACTAACTTTTTTTGCTCTCTCACGATATTAATCTTTTGTCCATACAAAAAAGAAGAAACAAATTAACGATATTTTGATGATAAATTTCGATTCATGGTATTTCTTCAATAAAATTTCCAGGAACGGTACGGATATCAACCGCATTATTTGGAGGATGGATTTATGCGTCGACCAAAACGACAAATAATAATGGAAGAAGGTTTAAGTTTTGATTGGTGGACTCATGTTGGTACAAATTCGGAACGTTATCGAAGTACAGTATATGCAGGCATTTCGAACGTACTGTGTCGTAAAAATATATTCAATAATCCGACCAATCCATATGAATTAGTTACTGGAAAAATGAATAGGTAAAAAACTTGAATCCCATATCTAACAATTCTGTTGAAAGAATATGATACTTTGACGGAATATTCATTTGTTGTCATCGAGAATTCCATAATGCCTTTCTCCAACAAGTAAAGATATATTAGATTAAAAAATCAACTATCACCTAGCAGTTATACATATTTAATTTAATTATTAAGTAAAATTCATTCCTGGAATTCTCGGTTTAAAAACTTTAAAAGAAAAATTGCGAACTATAGAAATCATAGTGCACCAGTATTTTTTTGCAAACGTTTTAACTGGATAGTACCAATATTCATGATCTTCTAATCGCCATAATTATAATGAATTTCGGCATTTGGGTAGAGTAAAGATCAATTTAGTGGATGAAAGTTTCTTAATGTTAACAAGATAATATTGTGGCATGTCGTCATGATAAGTTTTTTTTTTTTTTTTTTTTTTTTTTTTTTTTTTTTTTTTTTTTTCAGTCAACTATAGTTGGAATTAATGCTCTGAATTTGAGTTTCTTGTAGTCCAGAAAGACATGCAATTGATGGGAGAGAAAATTATTGGGGATATCCGGGAACAATTAGTGTTGCCAGTGGGAAAATTCGTGATTATCATGATTATGAATATTTAATTCGAGTGGATTATGTACCAGTTCTTGAATCTAATGCATCGCTTATTGAAGGTACATGATTATTAAATGAAAATAAATGAATAAAAAAAATTTTTTTCCCTGAAATTCGATGAAATTTATTCTAAGGAACAAAATAATTACTTAGTTTAAAACTTGCATCATAATTTATTAACACTATAATCGTAATCATATTAATTTTCATCATATAATAACGAAAAAATTTTCCTAGTTTTAGTAGCACATTTAATAATATTCATAATTTCTATGCATGATATTATAAAAACTAATATTCATTTTTCTCTAAATTTTTCTTAACTTTATTTCTTTCAGCTTTAATACTTAAATTGTATACATATTTTTTTGTTTCTTGATTAATCAATTGCAAGTAATACTTGATAATCAAAAAATCAACTGGATAAAAATAAAATTTTTTAAAAGTTTTCGAGGAAAAATTGAGTAAAAATAAAATCTTTTATTCGATGATTAATAAAGTGATAAACAAATGAAGAAAGAAAATTTATTTGTTTTCAGGAAATTGCCCAGCTGGCTGGTTTCAAATTGGTAGAGACGAATTTAAATCCTGTTTTTTATACAGTGGTGGGGTGGCTACTTATATGGCTGCTGTCAAATTTTGTCAGGTACATATATATGTGTAAATATTCCTGATCAGTTTATTTTTGTTAATCACTGAACATGTTTAGCTGCAATAAGTAACAATGATAATATTAACATAATAATAATAACACTAGTAATAATAATGGTAATAATAATAATGATATCAGTAAAAAAATGAATAATAATAATAATAATAATAATGTATATGATTGACGATTTATTATTTATCGCTTTTGAAAGTGATTTTTGCAATTAAATTATGAAATTTTGAAATTTTAGCTAAATATAAAGCTTAATCAGTAATCTAAATATTTTTTTTTTTTTTTTTTTTTGTTTATACATTTACTGAAATGAAGAGCTGGACCAGGTCATGCGTTGCCACTTGAATTTGAATTCCATCTCCAAATCCTGTCCTTTTAAATCCTTTCGGGGCTCCTCCTCCTTATCTGATCTCCATCGTGTCGCCTCTTGATTGATTGGCCTCATTTTGTTTATTTGAATTGGAGCATTTTGGTGGTAAACTTATTTATTCTAAAATAGGAATATCCAGGTGTGATAATTTAAAAAAATAAGCATATCTATGTAAAAACACAAGCCTATTCGAATGCAACGTTGTTTCAAATTTTCAAAACAATCGGTGAAGAAATTGCAACGTTGTGTTAAAAGTAACTGCGAACATTTACTTTTTTATTTATATAGTATAAATAAGTGCATGATTTTAAGCTGGAATGAATTGAACAAGTTCAAAAATATACATTTCATATCCTTAAAAACATATTCGTTTATTAGATGATAAGAAATGTGTAATATTGTTCTTTCTGTAAAAAAGCATAGTTCAGGATGTAGTAAACTTTTGAAATTGTCAGATTTAATTGATATTAATATGCTGAAATACTTGGATGAATGATTGTGATTGTCATGGATTTTCCTTTTCGGTCTAAAATATTGATCATTTCGAATTAATAGTTTTAAAATTATAAATTTTTCGAATAATTAAATAAAATAAATCATAGAAAATAGTAAAGCATAAAAGAAAGAATGAAAAGAAAGGTCTTTTTTAATTTCCATTTTTTAAATTCTTTTTTTCAGGAAATGGATGCATTTATGCCTTATTTGCGAGTAGATGACAGTAGGCAAAAGCAACTTGCAAAACTGATCGATGATATATTACATATGCGAACTGGGGATAATACCGATCGTTACAACACTTTTACAGTATTTCATTCTTACTTTCTTACAAAAGTATTTAAAATATTCTTATTTTTAATTCTTTTCCTTTTTTTAAATACCACTTTATTCTAACAGTTGCCTTTTTTAACGCTTTTATCAAAAATATGAACCAAAAGATAAACTATTCTGAATAATATAAGAGTATTAATAACAAAATACTGCATTCTATCTTTTTGAAACTATTTTTTTGATTTGTTAAAAATTCGGTTGAAATTTGAAAACTGATTTCCATACATTTTGATCTTGACTTTAGTTCGAATTTAAACTGGAAAAGTTTCTTTTTCTTCTCCATCTTTTTTTTGGCGACCTAAAGATTTAATTTATTATTTAATATGAGCCTCTTAACTTACTTTGTATCAATTTCCATTTTAATTATATTATTTAACACAGTATTAATTTCGGATAATAATCATGATCTTAAATAAATTAAAGGGAAATAAATGCATTGTTGATCTTTCATTATTTCGATATCAATTTATGATATATATATTTAAAAGTGAAAAGTCACTTTTGTCTCATATTTTATTTTAGGATTAATGAGAAAAATAGAAATGATATTAGATGGTATTCAAGTATTATTTTAATTTTTCTAATCATATTACAGGATGCATACGACAAACAAGTATGGATCTCAGGGGTAACAATTCCATTAACACAATGTGGTTGGTTAAATACACGTACTGGTAATATTGGTACTCAAAATTGCAATAATTTGTTATCATTTGTATGCGAAAAAGGTTAGAAATTATCATTAAAGAATGGAATTTATTAATTTGAAGTGAATTAATTACAGCAATTCTGAAAGTCTTGACGGATTTAATTGAATCATTAATGGAAATTTTATAACATACGATTTTTATAATTATTATTACAAAAAGTAGTAATAATATCGAGAAATAGAAACAAAATCCTTTTGTTGTTGACTAAAATCATCGCAAAAAATTAAGGACAAATTAGAACAAGAGAAAGAAATGGCACAAAAAAAAAAGAAAAGAAAAAAATTAATGTATTCAATTATAGCATTCAAAAATTTTTTAAGAAATTGCAACTTAAATTAATTACTTTTGAAGAAAGTAGGTAGTAATCATAAAAAAAAATGCTAATCATAATTAATTAAAAAGATCAATTACAATCAACTGTAATTAAATAATCGTAATCGCAGTCAATTAATTAATTAATTACAGGTGTACTATCATACGATGAACCAACACTTTGGAGAGATGGTATAATTATTGCGATAATTGCATTAAGTATACTTTTAACTATCATTTTATTGCTAGCTGTATGTTGGTATAGAAAATCAAGAAAACGGAAAGAAGAAGAAGTAAGCCGGAAAGAATGCATCCGTGCTTCATTAAGACTTAGCAGATTGGCGAATGAATTAAAGAAAAATAATGGCAGTGGTCGAGTTGCTACAAATGTATATTATCTAATCAAATTTTGATTCTCCTCATTTTTTTTTCGATAATTTATGCACTTAAGCAAAACTGCTTTTTGTACGAAATTGGTATTTAAATTTTATATTCAAATCTTAATTAATTTTCTGAAATTTTTACTAATGTTTTTATTTCCATTTATAATTATGAACATTTATTATTACACTATTTTCTTGCTATCTTACAATAATTATTATCATTATTACTATTAATATAATTTCCAATGATTAAATGTATTATCATCATTATCATTATCATTTATTATTATTATTATTATTATTATTATTATTATTATTATTATTATTATTATTATTATTATTATTAT